>OX155965.1:22276761-22317744 GCA_944548615.1 Micropterix aruncella
ATATATATATATATATATATATATATATATATATATATATATATATATATATATATATATATATATATATATATATATATATATATATATATATATATATATATATATATATATATGTATATATATATATATATATGTATATATATGTTTGAATGAGATATACTTACGGATGTGCACGACTTTCGATTGTGCATGTTAGTTTATGGGTCCCTTTACCGTCGACGAACGATCACTCATCATCCATATATCTCAAAAATCGAGCTTTTTCCTTTTTGCAACACAAAATGCCTATATATATATATATATATATATATATATATATATATATATATATATATATATATATATATATATATATATATATATATATATATATATATATATATATATATATATATATATATATATATATATATATATATATATATATATATATATATATATATATATATATATATATATATTTATATATATATATATATATATATATTTGTTAAAATGATTAAATAAATAAAGTTAAAATTGCGAGCCTTTAATATATTTCCAAAATTTTACATTTTTTCAAATAAAACACGTGTTTAAACTTGAAAAAAGTAAAATTATGGAATAAGGTTTTGAGTATTAGATTTCTTGAAGTAATCGAGTTATGACTCCAAAATACCTGTTTAGTGAATAATTAATCAGTTATTTGTGTACCTGGCTAAGGATCACAGGTGAAGGTTGGTATTCGCTTTCGAAATGCTGTCCAACAAATGTGGCCTCAGAAATACTCTGAAAGGTTATGTAGAGCGGCTTTCTCACTTCAACCTAATAGACTTAAAAACACGTAGGACTATAACTGATATAACGTGTCTCCATAAGCTTTTGCACAATCGACTAGACAGCCCAGCTAGTCTAGAAAAAGTTCAATTTCGTGTGCCTCCGCGACTAACGAGGAGCTCTCAAACATTTTCGGTTGTCACTTGCAATAACAACATCGGGTCGAATAGACCTCTTACCAGAATGTGTTGAGTTTTTGATAAATCGTGTAAAGGATTAGATATATTTTATGATTCCATTAATTTAATAAAAGACTCGATCATACCTAGCCTATCTACTACTTCTTAAGATTTCACTAACTGCCATCCTAATGTACTGCATTATATAATTATTATATCATAACATACTATTGCATTATATCATATAGGGGAGACCGGGGATGGTTTTGGACACTTTTTGGGTTTTATTTTTTATCTTTTTTCCTAAATATTTTACCTATTTGGATTTTATTCTAATGTTAAGAGTAGTCCTTTTGGTTTATCTATTCATAATATAAACATTCCACTAGTAATATCTTTTCAGAAAAAGGTCGGAAATTAGAGGCACTACTTCTGTCCAAACTATCCCCGTGTGTGGGGATACTTTGGACAGAACCTGGGGATGGTATGGACATGCAGTTAAGAGCACACAAACAGTGATTAAGTAACAAAAATCTTTTCAATTCGAGTAATTTCTATATATAAAAGTAGAAAAGTAGATAGTATATATAAAAACAAGTCACTGCAGGCAGAATCCCGATAGGTCAGAGTGGAAATACAGCATGTCTTTGAACCTGGGACGCTTATCTTCTATCGCTTTCGGTAGGATCGAAATCACTTGCGAAAAGATCACGAATGAAGTTTTTTCGGCTGTAGTTTGAAAGCGATTAGACGGAAGCAGTCGCCTGTGGAAATTCACTTCAAGTCCATCTCGCAACTTACTTTCTACTTTTGCCACAAAATTCATCGCAAATTTGCCTTTTTTCGACGGAACTTTTACAATTAGGAAGTCCCCTTCGACAGCATCGTTGCCACTTTTAAGGCACTCGTCACTGTCTTTGTCCATTTCCCATTCAGATGAAGAATCTTTCAGGATGACTTCTCCCATGTCTTCATCCGAAGAATCGTCTTCGAAAACGGTCTTCTTTTTTTCAAATATTTTCCTCTCCACGACTTTGGTTTTCTTTGCCATCTTCATTCTCTCCTTTTCTTCGAGTTCTTCCTTTTCCGGTGTGTCTGTGGCGATCATGCTCTTCCCACGCTTTCGGCCACCCTTAGCCAATTTCCTTGGTTTAGCTTTTGGGTATGGAATCAATTGTTCCGGAGAAACGAAAAACTCTGATCGCGCCGATGTTGAACAAATTGGCGTAAGAAACTGATGACTCGATGTAGGAGCTGGTGTATGAGCCTCTGCGGAATCGATATTTGTGATGGGAGGATCCACAGCAGCAGTGTCTCTCCCTGCTTCTTAATGACTCGATGTAGGAGCTGGTGTATGAGCCTCTACGGAATAGATAATTGTGATGGGAGGATCCACAGCAGCAATATCTCTCCCTGCTTTTTCAGACGTTAACTCGATAGGTTCCGGAGAAATTCTGGGGACAAGAGGGTCTGAAAAAGGATATGGACGATCTGAGACCGCAGAGCAGAGAAAATCATGGTCTTGAAAAATATTTCTATCCAATGGCGAGATGCCACATTTCAGAAAACCTGATTTCACGTTTTCAGGAGTTGCAGCCCGATCTTAAGCTCTGGAGCATAACTCAGGAAGTGCGTAGATTGATAGAGTTTCATTGGGATGGGCCAACATCCATGAGTGGACTGCTTCACTGTAGTATTTCTTAAACGGGCCAAACACGCAGCGGTCCAGGGGTTGCAAGTGGTTGGATGTGTGCGGCGGAAGTGTCAAAATTGTGATCTCATTTTCTCGGCAGAAATTAACACCTTCCAGGCTAAGATGAGACTCGTGATTATCCATCAATAGCAACACAGGATGTTCTTTATCACACCTCACATTGTCTTTGAAAATTTTTAATACTAAGACGAAATTTTCGGTGGTCATCCAACCAGATTTGTGGACCAGCCTCAAAACTCCATGCGCTGCTCCAGCCATCATTCGTTGTTTGTCGAAGCGGACACGTGGGAACACAAATACGGGAGGTAAAGAATTGCCATTGGCACATATTATACCCACTTGGGTCATCAGTTCTCATCGTTCTCTCGACGTTACTTGGCCAACTTGCTTTTCACCCTTTTGTCCGATTACTTTGGCCACTGGAGGCACTGTGGTAACACCCCTTTTTTTCGAGATTGAATATATCTGAAGGTCGGAATTTCTTCCTTTGCATAACATTGTCCAATTTGTCAAAGAATTCGCCTACCGTGGTTTTATTGAAGGAAGTCATTCTGGCAAGGGAGGTTGCCTCAGGTTTTCTAATGGATAGCGTAGGATTCCTCTTCATAAACCCAGTAAACCAGTCATCACCAGCTTGCCCTTTTCCTTTCCAGGATTCGGGAAATTTTAGATTGTTAACTTCAGCAAATTGTAAAGCTATTTGTCTGCATTTATTCGGTGTGACTCCGTAAAACATTTTTGAACATTGTAGTAAATACCTCACCAGTGCTTTCTCCATTTGGTCTGAGAAAACCTGTCCTCTGTGGAAGTTTGGTTTAAATGACAGAGCGTCTACGCCCATTTCTCTGGCTTTCTTTACATAAAGTGCAAGACGAGATTTCGTCACGTTTCGAATAGCTGCCACATGGCGCAAACTTCCACGTTTGTTTAAAACATCTTCCACCGCCTGCTGTAGATCACCTTCAGAAAAGCTCCGTTCAGTTTTCCTTTTAAAGTTCCGTGGCATCTGGAATAGGTAAAGCAGTGCTACACATTAACAGATATATCGGGGATACAATGGACATCTGTCCATTGTATCCCCAGCTGATGTAATCCCACATTTCTGGCTGTGAAATCATAACCTAAACTTGCATCTTTATGAAACATACATAAATATATCCCTACTAGTCACCATTGCATGCAAATGGAACGCCAAATACAAAATAATAAACTACGTCACAGAAAAACCTTACGTTCTTACCTTTAAAAGTTACATCAGAGGTGTCGAAAAGTAAACAAATTCTGTAAATGTCACAATTTTAGAGTGGCGGCCATATTTTTTTGACAGCTCATCTCTCGCAGTGTTGCCAATGTGTACAACCGATCGCCGCAGTAGAATTCACATTAGAGGCGGGAAATTTGAACCTGTCCATTGTATCCCCGTGTCCAAACCATCCCCGGTCTCCATGTATAATAAATATTATTATATAATTACTAATACTTCTATTTTGCTCTATCCAAATAACCTTATTAACAACTTAATTAATTATTACCTTTCTTACCCTTATATTATTATTAGCTTTGTTATATATTTTTTCTACTATTAACGTGTTCATGTTGTTTCTGTTAATTTGTAATGCAAGCATTGCAAACTATTCATAGGATAGTAAATTGGTTTCGATTCAATATGTTTTTAAAATACTAGTAGGTATCATATATTTACTATCTGTAAGTTTGCTATAAAATAAAAATAAATAAATAAATTAGTAATATGGATTAGCGCTAAATATGAAAAACTACATTTGGTGTTTAGAAGAACAAATAATTTAATTATAATATACATAAAATGTGGTAGTAGTAAGAAACTACATTTCAGTAGTAATATAAAATATGTAAGAAATGAAGTAATATGAAAAATTAACAAAAACTTTCATACCATTAAAGCTGTACTCGAATGGGTTTGTTTATGGCATCTGTAATTTTCAAATCATGAATTTAATTTCAATTTTTAATTCCGATTTTATGGTGGAATTTATTTTTGAGGATGATATTTTAAGACAATTTAATTTTATGAGCATTTTATGAGCACTGAAATCTTTTCACCTATTAGAAAGGGCTAGTGCAGGTATAAATTAGTTCTAAGAACTAATTACCCCCACCCTTTATTTTTTTCTACCTGAATAGGGTCTTAATCTAATAATGAGACCAGTTTTATTGTGACTTTCAATGTGTTGACATCAAGTAAATATTAATATTTTTGTGAAATATAGCAAAATTTAGGCATTTAAGCGTTTTACAAAAAAATGCAATTTAAACTTTGGCTATGCAAAAAGTGAGTTCCAGAGCTATAGCAGTTTAGATTGGATGCAGTCATACTGCAGTCGTAGATTGTATAAAAAAATTAAAGGTTCTGCAAGTTTAGTGCGAAAAAAAGGTACTGGGCATAAAAAAGACAACACATGCTGAAGATCGACTGCTGAAGCGAATCTGTTTGCAGAATCGATTTAAAAGTACCGTGGATATAAACACAGAGGTCATAAAGGCTGGTGGTTCTGAAGTGGGTGTTCACACCGTACGCTGAAGACTACGGGAGAGCAGCTTTTTTGCCAGGAGGCCTGCAAAAAAGTCACTACTGACCAAAAAAATGCTCGTTGCCCGCTTATAATGGGCTAAAAAATATAAAACTTGGACTGAAATCGATTGGCGGCGAGCTATTTTCTCCGATGAGAGTAAATTTAATTCATTTGGTTCGGCTGGAATTCAGTACGTGAGACGAAGATCTGGAGAACGTTTAAGCGATGAGTGTCTTAGACCAACAGTGAAGCATCCTGCTGGACAAATGGTCTGAGGATGTGTCTCCTTTTATGGAGTGGGGCAATTAGCATTCATAAAAGGAACTATGAGTGCAGAAGTTTAAAAAAAATTGGAAGAGTATTTGTTCCCGTCAATTGAAATGCACTATTCCTATATTTCTGAGTGATTTTCCAAAATGACTCTGCACCGTGTCACCGAGCCAAAACTGTAAGTATTATTTTTTTCTGACACTGTGATTTATAATGTTTAAAAATATATATTTAAAAAATATAACACTATTAAAATATTTTTTAGGTCAAACAATATATGAAAATTCATGGAATTCCAACACTAGATTAGCCCGGAAATAGTTCTGACCTGAACCCTATCGAGAAAGTGGCATAAAACGGCAATCGAAATAAATAAACTGAAGCCTTCGTCAAAAGGAAAACCTTAAAAACATAATCGGAAAAGGGTGGTTTGAAAATTTTCCCAAGACTACATACAAAATTTGGTGAAATCCATGACAAAACGTATTGAATCAGTAATTAAAAAAAGGAGGAACAACTAAGTACTGATTTTGTTGGTTTTTGATAATTGATAGTGTTATGTAGGTACATATCAATTATGTGGATTTTTAATTTGTTTTTTCGCTTAATTCGTCTCAATTGAAGGCATTTTGTGTTGCATAAGGATAAGCCCTATTTTTGAGATAAATGGATGAATAGTGATCGTTAGTCGACTGCAAAAGGACCTTTAAACTTACATTGCACAGTCGAAAGTCGTGCACATCCGTAAGTATATCTCATTCAAACATAAGCATTTCCCAATCCAAGCTGGGATTTCCTTCGCTGCTTTTTAAATAGCTTTTACTAATTATATTTTAAATAAAAACATCATCCTATAAACGGATTTTTTTGGTCAGTAGTGACTTTTTTGCAGGCCTCCTGGCAAAAAAGCTGCTCTCCCGTAGTCTTCGGCGTACGGTGTGAACACCCACTTCAGAACCACCAGCCTTTATGAATTCTGTGTTTATATCCACGGTACTTTTAAATGGATTCTGCAAACAGATTCGCTTCAGCAGTCGATCTTCAGCATGTGTTGTCTTTTTTTATGCCCAGTACCTTTTTTTCGCACTAAACTTGCAGAATCTTTAATTTTTTTATGCAATCTACGACTGCAGTAAGACTGCATCCAATCTAAACTGCTATAGCTCTGGAACTCACTTTTTGCATAGCCAAAGTTTAAATTGCATTTTTTTGTAAAACGCTTAAATGCCTAAATTTTGCTATATTTCACAAAAATATTAATATTTACTTGATGTCAACACATTGAAAGTCACAATAAAACTGGTCTCATTATTATAGTATCCGCATTACAAACTGGCGACTGGGGCAATTAGAGACAGTTAACATAGGAATGGTACCATGTCGATAAAATATTTATCTATACTAATATTATAAAGAGGTAAAGTTTGTGATGTAGTTGGAAGTAATATCTGGATCTACTGAACCGATTTTGAAAATTATTTTACCAATAGAAAGCCACATTATTTGTGAATGTCATAAGTTATAGATTAATCCGAAAAATGAAAAGACTTTTTCGTGGTAGTCGAATTTGAAAGTAAGTCGGAGAATAAGCGGTCGAACAAAAACGTTTCTAACTAACGCTGCCGTAACGATGAGAGATATATGATTAAGTTCTAGAGAAAAGTTGTAGAGCTTGATAATGCCTACAAAAAAGTCAGGGACAGCATATGTCTAACTTTTATATTTTATTAATTATGAATTCTTATCAAAATAAGTAAATTTATCGTCTCAAGTGTTTAAAACAAAACACTTTTCCCTTTTACTGCATAAATAGTTAAAGAGATAATACGACATAGGTAGGTATGGAACCGCGACCATATCGTAATCTATACTTCTATACTAAAATTATAAAGAGGTAAAGTTTGTGACGTTGTAGGAAGTAATCTCTGGATCTACTGAACCGATTTTGAAAATTCTTTTACCAATAGAAAGCCACATTATTTGTGAGTGTCATAAGCTACATATTAATCCGAAAAATGAAAAGACTTTTACCTGCTAAAATTAGATAGATAGATAACATTCCTAGATTTAGCCAAAAGCGGTGAGTAAATACCGTAATGGGTGGTAAGTAGCTAACCGATTAGGACTATTAATTATGGTAACCGTAACAGTTCGATTTCGACATTTTATGACATTTTAACGACGCTTTTGCCAAATTAGTTTTGGTCTACTATAATTATTGTACGTATTATGTAGGTCATTAGGCATTATTGATAACAAAATATTCTACTATAAAAGGCTTAATATCAAAGAGCATAACTCATTCGTTATATGAACTCTATTTGTGAATCTACATCATGATGGAAGATTTTAGCAAAACTAATTTGACCAAGTTAAGAAGTGATGTTAACCAGCAAAGCCGGCATGTCATTCTCAACATTTATAAGTGGCTGCATAAGTTGAAAGAAGACCCTGATGTCATAAGGAAAATTGATTTTCAACAACCAAGAAAGTTGGCAGCATTTGTTTGTGGAACGAGCGAACGAACTCTAAATCGAATTCGGAATCGAATTCGAAAATCTCCAGAACGAAGACCTGGCCAAAGCACTTATAATTGACACCCATTGTCATGTTATTAATCTAGAATAGCTTGCTGACTTTATTTGTTTAGTTTTAGTTATGTTTTGTATAACAATTATGTTATTGTCAACTATTATAAATTTGATACTTTTATATTTTTATTTTAATAATTCAATATCAATATTTATATTTTTACCTTATTTAATATTTATAGTAATGAAACAATACTGAAATAATATTTATTTCCCTCGTTTCATTACTTTATCGACATTCCTTTTGTATACGTAAAACTACCTACACTACGGTTATGGGTATCGCTCCATAAGGCCGTGCAAGTGCGAAAGAGATACCACGATTTCGATGATAAATTACCTGACTCGCCACTTTGTAATGCGGATAGTATAGATTAAGACCCTATTCAGGTAGAAAAAAATAAAGGGTGGGGGTAATTAGTTCTTAGAACTAATTTATACCTGCACTAGCCCTTTCTAATAGGTGAAAAGATTTCAGTGTTCATAAAATGCTCATAAAATTAATTTGTCCTAAATTATCATCCTCAAAAATAAATTCCACCATAAAATCGGAATTAAAAATTGAAATTAAATTCATGATTTGAAAATTACAGATGCCATAAACAAACCGATTCGAGTACAGCTTTAATGGTATGAAAGTTTTTGTTCATTTTTCATATTACTTCATTTCTTACATATTTTATATTACTACTGAAATGTAGTTTGTTACTACTACTACATTTTATGTATATTATAATTAAATTATTTGTTCTTCTAAACACCAAATGTAGTTTTTCAAATTTAGCGCTAATCCATATTACTAATTTATTTATTTATTTTTATTTTATAGCAAACTTACAGATAGTAAATATATGATACTAGTATTTTAAAAACATATTGAATCGAAACAAATTTACTATCCTATGAATAGTTTGCAATGCTTGCATTACAAATTAACAGAAACAACATGAACACGTTAATAGTAGAAAAAATATATAAGAAAGCTAATAATAATATAAGGGTAAGAAAAGTAATAATTAATTAAGTTGTTAATAAGGTTATTTGGATAGAGCAAAATAGAAGTATTAGTAATTATATAATAATATTTATTATACATTATATGATATAATACAATAGTATGTTATGATATAATAATTATATAATGCAGTACATTAGGATGGCAGTTAGTGAAATCTTAAGAAGTAGTAGATAGGCTAGGTATGATCGAGTCTTTTATTAAATTAATGGAATCATAAAATATATCTAATCCTTTACACGATTTATCAAAAACTCAACACATTCTGGTAAGAGGTCTATTCGACCCGATGTTGTTATTGCACGCGACAACCGAAAATGTTTGAGAGCTCCTCGTTAGTCGCGGTGGCACACGAAATTGAACTTTTTCTAGACTAGCTGGGCTGTCTAATCGATTGTGCAAAAGCTTATGGAGACACGTTATATAAGTTATAGTCCTACATGTTTTAAAGTCTATTAGGTTGAAGTAAGAAAGCCGCTCTACATAACCTTTCAGAGTATTTCTGAGGCCACATTTGTTCGACAGCATTTCGAAAGCGAATACCAACCTTCACCTGTGATCCTTAGGCGTTACAGCCAGGTACACAAATAACTGATTAATTATTCACTAAACAGGTATTTTGGAGTCATAACTCAATTACGTCAAGAAAGGTAATACGCAAAACCTTATTCCATAATTTTACTTTTTTCAAGTTTGAACACGTGTTTTATTTGAAAAAATGTAAAATTTTGGAAATATATTAAAGGCTCGCAATTTTAACTTTATTTATTTAATCATTTTAACGGTGGAGGGGTACGGTTCGAATTTGTGAATTTGCGATAGCGAAACATTTGGAGGGGAAAGTAGCAATTTATATGGATTTTCGTCAGTATTCATGTGTGTTCGGCAATTTGATTATGGATAAGATGATTTCAGGGCATAGCTGCATGAATATTTCATCACTATCATATAAATATATTTTGTTATATGTTTGATAAGGAGAAAGGATGTAAGTAAAAGACGAGAGCAGGAATAGAATTTCGAGTATAACAAAGCTTATCCTTAAGGATAAGGTGAGGATGAAGGGTGATCGTGTGGATAAAGAGCGATCGTTCGCCGGCGATAAAGGGATCCCATAAGACCTACATTGCACTGTCCAAAGTGGTGCTCATCCAAACATACATCTCGTTTAACAATAAGCATTTCCCAATCCAGTCCGGGAAAACCTTCCAGCTATGTGAGTGGCTTTTATTATTTTTATTTCTACATCAAAGCATCATCCTATAAACGAATTCTTTAAAAAGATTTTACAAAAAAAACTTATCAAATATTATCGATATTATACAATTTTATCTTATGTTATGAACTCTGGTAAATATCATATAGTCTTATATAAGTATAAACTTCTTGATCGGAAATAAAGATTTATGTCTTATTTCATGGAAACGAGCAAATGAAGTAATTTATTTTTATTTTGATTTATTTGCTGACTTGTAACGAGCCCAGCAACCTTCTATCATCCTTTTAAAGAGTGGATACATTCGATTTTTTAAAAGCTTTCGATCCGTCATCCTGTGTTGAAGAGACGATTCAATCTATGTGATTTTTTATTGTTTTTTGGTTTAATTTACTTTAATGAAGACATTTTATTTTGTTTTGCAAAAGGACAAGCTTTGTTTTTGAGATGTGGATGAAGGGTGATCGTTCGCGGGCGATAATGGAATCCCATTAAACCTACATTGTACTGTCGAAAGTGGTGCTCATCCAAACAGGCATCTCGTTTAACAATAAGCATTTCCCAATGCTGTTCGGGAAAACCTTGCAATGCTAAAAATAGAATACATCCTGTTAATACTTACCATCTACCCGTGATATGGCCTACTATATATGTATATGTAGTTATGTATATATGCCTACTTATAGGGTGAATAATGCTTCAAAAAGAGGCACAGAGCCATGCCCGGCTCTCTCATAACGAACTATATGAGGGCGTCGTCTGGAAGAGTACTTAATTATAAATACTAAAACGGCACTGCCTCCCAAATATTTAATTCAGAAAGAGTTAATATTAAATATTCAGAAAGTGGTTCACCAATATACTGGATATAAAACCGACTAGTTTATTTCATCAATTACGTCCAGATCACTTGGGGCGGTCCGTCGAAAACTATTCTAATCAGTGTGATAACATGAAACCATGCCGCTTCCCATATGAAAGTCTCTTTGTGGACTTACAAGCGCTTGACATCCGACAATCCTACGGGAACGACATAATGGACTAGAGTGAATTTATAAATCACCACGACACAATAGACCGCAGCCGACAAAAAGTTTTAAAATAGAAAACGACTTACAGACATCAAATATTTACTATATATTGGCTTCTGACTTGACGACGACAACACCCGACGTTTCGGGGACGTTGCAGCCCTATGAAAGTCTCTTTGTGGACTAATAAGCGCTTGGCATCCGACAATCCCACGGCAACGACATAATGGACTAGAGTGAATCAATAAATCACCACGACACAATAGACCGCAACCGACAAAAAGTTTTAAAATCGAAAACGACTTACAGACATCAAATATTTACTATATATTGGCTTCTGACTTGACGACGACAACACTCGATGTTTCGGCGACGTTGCAGCCGCCGAGCCCATCCCTTACCACCGTTATAATGTATGCAGTGGCGGCAGCGGTATGCGGCCTACCCGCGAAACAACGGAATGACAGCTCTTTCAGTCTACCCTAGACCACGGCGGCTGCAACGTCGCTGAAACGTCGGGCGTTACAAACCACGCGCTGAATTAGTTTTTTGTCTTATTTATAATATCAAACAACCGCGATAGTCTCCGATTTAATCTAACTTATCCTTGATTTAAGGCATTGGTGACACATTTGCTTCTTAATAATACTAGGGAGGAATGTGAGGAGTTGACGAAATCATGCGATAAAATTGTATCCCTGAATTAAAGATTATAAAGTTTATCGGCCCAAAAATATAATATTTGAATTGCTTTCTCATTCCCTATACTGATTTTTATTTTTTGATAAAAATAAAAATCAATCATAATCAAAAATAATAATCAATAAGTAAAGTGCCACCCATATAAAGACAGGATAAATCTAGTGAAGGTATAATTTGAATAAACTTTATATATTACTAATTATTTATAGGTTGTAAGTTTAGATAAATAGATAAAAACCCAGGTCGCTCAAAGCGAGGATTGAATTTACAGCATTTATTTCAGGTTTCGGCTGTAGGCGAATTTATAGTGTGCGAGTGACAGTGTTACAAAGAAGAGTGTTGGTGGCATAGTGGTTAGGTCGCTTGATCTTACATTGTAAGATTCCGGGATCGATCCCGGCTAGGTCACCGTTTTCCGTTAGGATACAATTAATGGAATTGCATTTTAATTCTGTCGATCGAATACAATAACAAAACACACACTTACGCACACGCTACACGCACAAATACATATATACGCACACTGGAGTTGCTTTAACTTTAACTTGTTGGGTTCGGGGTGCTTATATATATTTTTAAAATGTTTGACAGACCTTCCAATCCTAAACTTTCAGATCTTTTGCCATTTTTCTTGCGTTCTGTTGAGAATTTCGCAGAATTCGGCTCATCACCTACTAAACTATTTCCCGAAAAACAAGCAATCACACTGAAAAAAATATTGTAATAATTCTTACATTACCATTTTGTTTTTAGGGTTTTATACAGAACAAAGATGTTTCAATCGTTATTTAGTTGAATTACAAGGATTTTTTTTGAAACTCCATTACTTACTCGATTATTTGTATGATCATTTTCCTTACGGTTAATACGAAATTAACAGTATGCCGTAGTTTCAACACGATTCGTTTGTCCGAATATAACCCTACGTATACTACTACGTGATGTCATGTTAGAAGCGAGATCCCATGGTCGCGACGTAATGAAATAACATTATGTTTTAACATTACGACACGGTAACGACCGTCACGCCAATACCGCCACGCGTAATGTTAATTCATACAGTCCGAGCTATACACGTGGTCCTTGTTGAAACGAGCGTATTTCCGTGTATTACATCGTTATATTTTTCTCAGTGACTAACACCCTGGGCGATGAAAATGAGCGGAGAGCGACCTATTGCAGTCACTGCGTCCCAAACCACGAGAGAAGCTGGTCTTTGCTGGTATTATTTGCCCGAGATTATCGTTGGTAAAGTCTCACTCGCAAGCAAGCGTTTCTTGTACTCAAGGTAGTACAAGGTTTCTTCACTCTTGCGACCCTTGTACTCAAGGTAGTACGCAATAAACAGCCGCGATATCTTTACTCGATTATGACGTGGTCCCGTAACCGGCATGTCCATTCAACACGGGCACGTGAACAACTTGCTATAATACCCAAGCACAAAACTACACATTTCCAGTGCAGTTTTCGTATTATTCTGCGGTTGTATGGAATCGGTTGGGAATGGCTTTGCGATCGAAATCAATTGCAGTATTTAAGGACCACTTCAAAAGGTTATTATTAAAGGGAGATATTTAGATGTCATAATTTGATTTTATTTTAAAATAACTATTTGCTAATTGGATTATTACTATTGTCTTCGTTTATTTATTAATTTGTTACGTGATTATTTGATGTTAAATATTTTGATTTTGATTTATTTTTTGATTTATTATATGTAGATTTTTAAATTTATGTAATTACGTTATTTTCTTTTAGTATCATTTGATGTTAATTTATTTGATTATGATTATTAGGATTTTTTATTTTAAGATTTATTTGATTTGGTTAATTTATTTTAAAATCATATATGTAGGTACCAATAATCAATAGGTGTGTCCTGAAAACCAGGATAAAAGATATCCTGAGGATACCCCTAATTTGCAGCGTTTGTAGCTTTATTTCATAGTCTTTGTCTATTTACAGTTTTAATTTTTAATCTGTGCGTTCTTGTTTTTTTGTATATGTTTTTTATAACAACATATGCAAATAAATATTTTTCAATTTCAATTTCAGTGCCTAGGTAATATTTATTTATTTTATTTATTAATTTACAATAACTTTATATATGTCATATACCTACACACCATTAACATAATATGGTTGAGTTGGGAGAGATTGAGCATATCCTATGGTGAAAGTGTTTATCCGCATTCCTAACTAGGTCAGAGACCCGTATCTAGGGATGCTGATATTTGTTTAATGGTATCGACGAGCTGACTCTTTTGATATTATGAACTTACGTTGCATTGCATAATACATAAGAATATATACATATATACCTACATACACATACATACACACATACATAAATATATATATATATATATATATATATATATATATATATATATATATATATATATATATATATATATATATATATATATATATATATATATATATATATATATATATATATATATATATATATATATATATATATATATATATATATATATATATATATATATTATATATATATATATATATATATATATATATATATATATATATATATATATATATATATATATATATATATATATATATATATATATATATATATATATATATATATATATATATATATATATATATATATATATATATATATATATATATATATATATATATATATATATATATATATATATATATATATACATACCTACACATATATATATACATATGCAAATAATACACGAGATTTGATATTAGTTAGTAATACATAAATAAAACAACTTAAATTATTAGCGAGAGCAATTGAGACTCAGCATACAATGGACCGCTTTCAAGCAGGTATTTCTTTATAAGTATTTTGAATGAATTGTTGCATTCTTATAACTCATTTAAATTATTATAAAATCTCGGCGCACGTAAGGAAAAATGCCTTTGGGCAAATGAAGACTTTACAATCGGAATATTATTTGACCCAGTAGCTTGCCTTGTGTTTTTAATTTGTTGGCTTCTTGTCTGTTGATCCTTGATATCCAACCGCACTTTTTTCCGCACTGGAGTTAAGTTTAGCCTTTTTTTGTAAATTGTAGGGCTGGAGGTGGATCCCATTTTGTAATTATTTGACGGGCCCTCCAGTCGAATACTTTGTTTGTTTGTTTGTTTCTACTCTTTATTGTGAATTCTCATAATGGGCGGGTTTATTGTCATTTGACAATCTCTTACAACCAATCCTATTGTGACGTGCTTATACGTATGTGTGCGTGTAACATGTGTGTACGTGTGTGTCTTGTTATTGCATTAGTATTCAGATCTTTTGCCAATTTTCTTGCTCTCTTTTGACAATTTCGTACAATTCGGCTCTTTACCTTCCGATCTATTTCCTGGGAATTGCTGGCTCT
Source organism: Micropterix aruncella (assembly GCA_944548615.1). Lineage (NCBI taxonomy): Eukaryota > Metazoa > Arthropoda > Insecta > Lepidoptera > Micropterigidae > Micropterix > Micropterix aruncella. Next base: position 22,292,189 of record OX155965.1, read on the forward strand.
TAAGGAGCTGCCGTTGTTGCTATTTTAAATGTCACACAGTTTGATTGTGTATACGATACGCAAACATTTTGATAACATTTACACTGTACCAACCGCGTATAAGGAACTGTAGTTTCTGCATGATTCATGTGTCCGACTATAGTCGTATTTATACTACTACATGCTGTCATGTTAGAAGCGAGATCCCAATGTTGCGACGTAATGAAATAACATTAAGTTTTATTACGCCAACACCGTTGCGCGTCATGTTAATTCATACGTATGGACCACAGTCCGAGTTATATACGTAATCCTTGTTGAAACATGCTTATTTCGGTCTATTACGTCGTTATGTTTATCGCAGTGTATAGCAATAAGTTGGCCTTTATATCAACGTTACGTTTTTTAAAAAAATGAAATAGAGTTGTGGCCAAAAGGCGTGCGTTCTGCATGTGAGCAATTCATGATGGTGTCAATCTACTTTAGTAATAAACTGATCGATATGAGAAAATGGATTGATTTTATCTGGTAAATAAGGCCACGTTCTACAGTAACAGCTCTTGCAGATGGCCTGGTTTTCGTTGTTCACATTATCAACAGTTTTCACTCTTTTAACCGACTTCAAAAAATAGGAGGAGGTTATCAATTCGGTTGTATATATTTTAATGTTTGTTACCTCAGAACTCCGTAATTTTAAAACCGATTTGGAAATTTCTTTTTTTATTTGAAAGGATATGTATATGTACCTACTTCCAGATTAGATTTTTATCAAAATCCTGTTCTGATGATGGGATCCTTGAGGAATTGAGGGAACTCCTCAAATATTATCATACGAAGTTGAAAATCGACATGGTGGTTCATTTTCGATTGCAATGCAATTTTTATGGTAAGCATGACCTGATTCCTAGGGTTGGCTCCCGACGAGGGGACTCCTCAACGGTCAACAGCACAGACACGAAATTTTGTATACGCATTTGGTATGATAGCCCGTTCTAAGATTTAGCACCACATGGCTGCTGCAACCAGGGTTGGCTCTCAACGAGGGAACTCAACGGTCAACAGCACATACACGAAATGTTGTATATGCATTCAATTACGACAGCCCGTTTTAGGTTTCACCGACCGGACTGCGGCACCCAGGGTTGGCTTCCAAAGAGGGAACTCCTTAACGGTCAACAGCTCAGACACAGAATTTTATATATGCATTTAGTTATGATAGCCCGTTCTAAGTATCACCATAACATGGCCCTGCAGTTATTAAAAAAAATGAAGTCTGTATATTGTATATATGAAATTTTGTATATTATCTATAGCATATTACATTCTTAAAAGAAACTTGAGAGCCATTTGGGGCCCGGCCTATGATAATCAAGCCCACTCCTAATTTTATTTATTTTTTATTTTATTTTAAACAACTTGATTTACAGACGAATGGCTATGATATTCGGTATACAGTACAATAAAACGTGCAGGAAAAACAAGTTGAACCCATAGCCGTTGGCTCATCGCATACCTAACTGAGCAAGAACGCCCTTATCTAGGGATGCTGATATTTGACTTAGCATATTGCGAGCTGACATGTATGACGTTCGGTTATATAATTATTATAGGTATAAAGTTCAAAACATTTATTCTTGAATAATACAAATACACAAGCATAAAGAGTTATACCAACATACAAAAAAAATATAAAGTAGTAAGGAATTATTATTAAACCCAACACCAATATATAGTAATACATAAATACAATAAATACATATTTAAAATAAATATACATACTAATATAAAATACTAATATACACAAAATGTACACAAATAAATTAAATTGAAATACCTCTAGTCTTAAACCTCACATATACGTCTATTATATTTATAAATAAATAAATAAAATATATCTAAGTATTTGCTTTTAAGCTATTGCATAGCTTTTATCGCGGGCCTAGGCCAGCGCGGCGACCGAATGAAGAAATTTCTTAACGAAAATTAATGATTTTAAACTGATAATTACGTCTAAACGAGTAATGCTTACGATTCAAAAAAAATATATGTTAAACAAGAACATTTTCCTAATATTCTTAGCTTTGAATATTTTAGTTTTTGTTTATATTACATAGTGTAATTAATTTGTGAAATTAGGTCTAACCGAACACAAAAACGACTACTACGCAAATACTATCTGGCGTATTATTATGAAACCTGCACCATTTTAGAGATAATTTAATTATCTATCTTTTTATCTACGATTTTTTTCGAATAGTCCGGATTTTTTGCTTTATCGAATAAAAATTCGTGCGCGGCGCTCTATCGGAAGACGTTTTTAATTATTCCGAATCATTTGCTTTCGCAGCCGCAAATGATTCGGAATAATTTCAACGTTTTCCGATAGAGCGCAGTTATCTGATATCAGAAAAAATAAAATAAATAAAATAAATAAACAATTATAATTGCATAAGTTGTTAAAAATGCTATGCAATAGCTTTACCGCGGCAGTCCCCGAGTGCCACACATTTTTTTTATTTATTAATTTTTCCTAATCAAAAATTCTGTTAAATTCCGTTTTGTCATAGAGTGGTCCTTTAACAATCAAGCACTTTTTTATTGCTTTTTTTAATGCTACCATGTTAACTAAATTTTGGATTGTAATTTCTATATTATTATAGAGCCTTGGAGCTAAGTATTTAAAGTATCTTTGTGCGAATGAAGTTCTCACACGCGGTACCAAAAATTGCCCCACCCCAGAACTTCTAGTAGTTTTTACTTGTTGGTCCATAGGCTGTAAGTGTTTGAATTTATGAAATATCAATAGCACTTGCTTCACATACAATTGGCGTACATCAAACACGCAATATTATCGAAATAACTGTTAAGAGGGATATCTAGGGGGCTTTTTATTTATAACCCGTAGGATCAACTTCTGAGCTTTGATTAAAGGTTCAATCACTTGCTTGATGCATCCACCCCAAGCAATCGTTCCATGTATCACAAGGCTCTGAAAAATTGCCATGTATATACATTTAGTTATGATAGCCCGTTCTAAGTTTCACCATTACATGGTCCTGCAGTTATAAAAAAGAATGGAGTCGGTCTCTTTTGTTAAAATTTTGTGTATTATCTATAGCATATTACATTCTTAAACGAAACTTGTGAGCCATTTGGGGCCCGGCCTACGATATTCAAGCCCTCTCCTAATGATATCTGCTCTATTGATATGGTCGATTATTTCTTCACCCTAATCATTTTTTGGTGATCTGAAACTAATAAAGTGTGTAAAGTTTGACAGCATTTGGTTTACACTAATGTGGCATAAGAGATGCATAATTACGACTTTGAGGCCGAGAGGGCGCGACTGCACATCATTATGTAAATGAGAATTTACATATTGTGCAATTACTTTTGTGGAAGTGCGCGCAAAATAATTACACCGCAAGCACTCAACCATTCGCACTCATGCGCAAGTTGGAATTAAGGAAAATTAAAGAAAATATAAATTATGGGATATTAAAATACGTCTAGTTTTCAAACTCAATTTAGATGCAATATATTCAGAAGTTTAAAGACGCATATACGCTACTTTTCATAATATTTTACTATTATGTAGACTAATGTGATGTTACATATTAGTCTACATAATAGTAAAATATCCACGTATGTTGATTTTTTTAATTTCCGGGCCCAAGGGAAAACGCTAAAAAAGCGCTATTGTGAAAGCGCTAAAAAATCGAGATGAAGACGGAAATATCCATTTCGCCCCCCCCCCCCCCCCCCTCCCCTCCTGAGATGATTAAGACGAGAAGATTCCCAGATTGAAGATTGAAGTCTGTCTGTCAATCTGCGTGTATGAGTGTGTCTGTGTGTATTTGTGTATTCCTCCACGATAGCGCCCGAACGCTTTATTCGATTGAGCTGAAATTTGGCATGCAGGCATCATTTGGTCATGGCAAGAGTTGAAAAGAAATCGTTGAAATCGGTCCACCAGGGGGCGCGCTAGTAGTACTTTAATCTCGAAATATTGGACTTATTATAAAGACTTGAAATTCATAGAGAGTTAAGGTACATAAATGCGTCGCGGGGTACATAAACTACATAAACTACATTGTGAAATTTTGGTCAGAATAGGTATATCTTATACAAGCGACACATTTTTTAAATAAAATCCGCTGTATTTAAGAAATTACTATATCATACTAGAAGGTGTTGCCTCCGATCTGCACTTCTAATCTTGTCTACGACTGCTGGTTGCATCCGCATGCATATTTTTTCAGCGGCCCTTCCAGGTCCGCTGAAAGTCCCTCTCCGGGGAAACTATTCGAAGGATCTTTTAGGTATTAGGTCACTGTTGCTTGGCCTTTGTGATATGTAAAAAAAGAGAAATAAAATTTTTGCTATTTCTTGCAATAATTTTGGAATGCGTGGAATGATTTTAAATGTTTTATATGTCTAAACGCCCAATGGGTCCACGATATCACTCCCTTACATTCAGTAATAGCGAGGTTTGATATCCTTGAGTCAAATTTTCAACCTATCAGGACATCAATTACTGAATCTGAAAAGTCTGAAATTACAGATTTTATTATCACTTTCACGCCCTTTTTATTGTTCAACACGCCCTTAGCAGTCAAAGTCAAAGATCTCAGGCTTTAACGATGTCATTCGATTCCACCATCCTCAGACGTATTTTTACCTATAAGATTTTCCACCTTAAAGGATCATTATAAATGTGACAAAATTCTTTTATTTAAAATGGTCTTGTCACGTATATCGTTGCGACTGCGAGGCATAGGAAGTTTGGAATATGGATGTTTTAAGGGCACAGTATTGCGATGGCAAAACGGAAAAACGTTTCTAAACAAAGACCCAACTCTCCATATTATTTTTAAATACGTGTATATGGTATATACACGCATTTAATATTATGTAACACCTTTAACATATAAATAATAAAAAAATGTTTTGATTACTTTAATTTGAGATATTTAACTACGATATGGGATAAAATTAGGTACTTTCTTCTGAGACTCTTCCAACTACATATGTCTTCTAACGACTTTAGAGAAATCTGTCCTCAATTCTAAACAAATTATTTGTATTAAAGCAGCGTTCAACATAATTTTATACAAATTCCTGTTTTGCTATTAATTGACTGTTTGACTAGTGAAGATTTGTTTTCGCCCTAATAGTAAGGCTTTCTCTAACGGATGAACTTGCTAACACGGGAACAAAGGGAACGTTATACGGCCCTGAACCGTGCTGTGGCGTACCAAAAAGCCTTGCAAACCTAATGCTCAATCAAATATGTTTAGAACAATCCGTCAACCACTGGAACAACACGCCAGGGTTGAACCAATGCGCTAATTAAGGCTTACGACCCTAAGGCGGCCTGTGAGGCCTTATCGCTAAATAGGAACAATCTACGCATACTGGTGAGGGCGCTCACGGGGCATTGTGGCCTTAACAAACACATGTACAACCTCAAGCTCCGAGACACAAAAATGTGCAGGTTCTGCCAAGGGGCCGAGGAAACTCCCCTGCACCGCATATGCGAGTGTGGCCCGCTGATGCGTAAAAGATACACCCACTTGGGTGGTCATTACCTCCAACCTGAGGAGGTAATACAATCTGGCGCTAAAAGCCGTTGTGGTTCTTAAATGACACGAGGCTTAGCGCAGGACTATAGTAGGTGGTGAACACAACAGATCAGAAATGATCGCAGTGTTACAAGGCTTAAAAGACATTAGAACAGCCCCACACAACAAATTTAAAATTAAAGGCTTTCTCTGTTACACAATTTGAATAAAATACTGAAGACTGTCGCGGTTGTTTGACATTATAAATAGGATAGAAAACGAATTTACCGCGTGAAATTTGTAGCACCCGATGTTTCGGTGACGTTGCAGCCGCCGTTGTCCCAGTCTACTCTAGACAACGGCGGCTGCAACGTCACCGAAACGTCGGGTGCTACAAATTTCACGCGGTAAATTCGTTTTCTATCCTATTTATAAAATACTGAATTGCTAAACGACTTTTATTTCTTTTTAGGATTCTATCTGAGATTCATTAAATAATAATAAATTACTATTTTAATTGCACAAAGTTTGTAATTTCTCACAAATCTGCGGATACAAAATTTTAATCATTTGCCCAAGGAATCTCTGACTTCTCAGTCAGCAGTCATTAAGGACTTTCTATCAGGCACCCCGCCAAACGAAGGGAGAGCTTTATTGAAAAATTTCCCGATAACGAGTTTGCTGAATATCGCTTTACAGATTGCTTTAAAGACACTTTGAGTTTACAAAGTCGAGGTTGAGACTTTGATACCTTATGCCACTTCGATATCGTCATTAAAAAATAGCAAAATTAATAGGATTTTAAAAAATTAGGTTAATTTAATGAAAAAATTACCTAAAGTAGTCAATTAAAAAGCTAAAGTAAAAAAAAGACGGAAAAGCCAGAAACGACTTATTTTTAGTGATGAATAAATACTTTAACCCTTCAGGCCTCGGCCCCTCAGCGGATTTACAAGTTGATGTCCCAAAAAATTTTAGTAAAAATTAGTAAAAAAATTGAATTATGACACTGTCTCACCAAAAACATTAATTACTGCCAAACCACTGTACCCATAATTAAAATGAAACATATTAACATAATAAAACATAATAAAATAAAACAAATTAAATTAAAATAAAATTAAAACGGGCTGAATCAGTTTGTGGCCGATATGGGCCAATCGGGGCTTGAGGGGTTAAAATGATTAAACTTTTCAGGAGCAACATTTATGCCATTTTAGGATCTTTATTCTCTGAAATAATATAAGGAATTTCAGAGTGCAAAATATTATTTATTAATATAGACATCGATCAAATAGGGTCTTAGCTCAATGCTCAATATATTTTATTTTATTACATATTGCAGCATAACTAAACAACATATAAGTATAATATATAACAGTAGTAAAGCTAATGATGTTTTAAATTATTTGCTATATAAGGATTACAAAATATGCGTTTAATACAATACAAAGAAAAACAAAAAGAATGCAAAACTAACAGTTAAAATCGCTATGTGCGAGTGTTTGGGTGTTGGTGTGTGTGTTTGTGTGATGGAGAGCGTGCATGTGTGCGTGTGTGTGTGTGTGTTTATGTGTGTTTCCGTGTATGCATGTGTGTGTGGGTGTGTGTATCTGTACTGGGAATGTGCCTGTGAGTGCTTGTATGTGCATGCTAATTCAATTTGATCTGATAACCAGCTTTTCACGTACCTTCTTAACAAATGATCGACTATTTTGGTGGTTAAATATGTCAATATCGTTAAAGCATACATTGTATGCATGCAAAACGGGCGGCAATAACGAATTGGAACCATAGTTAGTGTTGAACCTTGGTACGTAAAAGGTTAAGTGAGCGCGCGCGAGTCGGGAAGGCGCTCGTATGCTTACCCTACTCAGAAGGTATGGACTGTCCAACCTAGTATGAACAATTTTATGTAGAAACGACATATCTGATATTACTCGCCGGTCCTCTAATATCTCTAAACCATAGCGTTGCAGACCTTCAGCGTACGACAAGCCGTTGGAAAATAAGTGGAAATTTAGATGACATAAAAATCGTTTTTGAATATTATTGCTCAATACCGTACTAAGTTACGGCAGCTAGGATTTTACTATTAATCGCAACGTGTAGATGTCACTCATAGTTCCAAATATTGATTAATCTTCTCTTACGTAGGTAGCCAGATAGATGGCGTTTTAAACATGCATGTACGGTATCCAATCTCATAATAAAATAACAAAATCACAAATAATATTTAAAACAATAACACACACATTTTAAAATCCTAGCCCTTATAATGCCAATATTAATTTGCTAATTAAAAATATGTGAATATTAATTTGCTATACAATTTCAATTCATAATTTATTTAATTTATTTATTTATTTATAGTATTACACAAGTTCGTTTGTACAGTTTACCATATCATGTTGTATATATATATGAGACGTTAGCAAAAACCTGATTCTCGAGGAGATAGAGTAATGAATAAAAGTCGCCTAAGTAGGCCAGGGCCTGTTCTAAGGCAGACTTTATAAAATATTGTTTAGATGTATCTAATCAAATTACTAAATAATTATTATAATAATTAGACACTTTTATGTTAGAACAGTCTTATATATGGCATTTTAATCTCTTCGTATAATTTATGATGTGATGTAATTCGCCTATATAAAAATGCGATAAGTGACACTAATAATCTAATGAAATATAATGGGTTTTATATTCCATCAGACCTTTATAAAATTCCTTCTATTCATTATCAATGTTATTATAGATAACAAAACAAATTCCTATTACTTTCGCCCGTCGATGCTATCAGCGCCTTCTGAAGGGTTGCCAAAGCGTACTATGGTATTGAGAAGCTAATACCTAAGTATATTGATACTACTATTTTTGTAGCAGCGTTAAAAAAATAATACGGTCATAAAAGTCATGCTATCTTCATGTACCTTACGTACTTATCTATATACTTAATTACGTACTTATCTATATAGAAAATTGAGACTGTATCGTATAGGATATTAACAAGACAACTCGGTTTTCAATCTAAGGACCTCGATTTGTGACAGCCATATCTGTAGATAATACAAAATTTTACCAAAAAAAACCGACACCAAAATGTTTTATAAGTGCAGCAGCCATGTCATGGTGAAACTTAGAATGGTATATCATAATTGAATGCGTATACAATATTTTGTGCCTGTGCTGTTGACCGTTGAGAAATTCCCTCGTTGGAAGCCAACCCTGGGTGCCGCAGTCCTGTCTGTGAAACTTAGAACGGGCTGTCGTAATTGAATGCATATACAAAATTTCGTGTCTGTGCTGTTGACCGTTAAGGACCGTGATTCGTCGGGAGCCAAACCTGGGTGCAGCAGCCATGTCATGGTGAAACTTAGAATGGGCTAACATAACTGAATGAGTACCTATACAAAATTTCGTGTTTATGCTGTTGACCGTTTAGGAATCCCCTCGTCGAAAGCCAACCCAGGGTGTAGAATCGGGTCATGCTTACCATAAAAATTAAATACATTGCCATCGGATTTGAATTAACATTTCAACGTAACGTACACTTTCTAGCTCATATGATAATATTGAGGGAATTGAGGGAACTCCTGTTCTGATGATGGGATCCAATCCCATCATCAGAACAGGATTATGACAGGACCAATCTGCAAGTATAATATCCTTTCAAATTAAAAAAGAATTGTTCAAATCGGTTCATAAATGGCAGAGTTCAAGGTAACAAACATTAAAAAAAAGATACAACCGAATTGATAACCTCCTCCTTTTTTTGAAGTCGGTTAAAAAGAGAACAACTTTCCTCAACAAAGGCATGGTTTGAAATCGGTACAGAGAAGGGCGAACTAGTCATATTTCATCCTTGAAATATTGGACGAGACTTGAAATTTATTATGCAGGTGCCTTGTTGGGCCGAATCCCCTAATTTTGGTTGGAATATCTCATATACAAACTGCAGTATTATTATTTCAATTCCGCCATATATTTTAATCAAATACACGTGTGAGCCGTTCGAAGCTAGCAGAGAAACAAATTTGTGTGGCCTAAGGGGCCACAACGGCCCGCAGCCGGGTTGGATCGCCGGTCGAGAGAGGGCGGTCATTGATTTTATTTATGAAATTATTAGTCAAATGAAATCAGTCATTGGCTACTTGCCGGGAAAGTGACACAACCGATTTTTAAGCTATTGCATAGCTTTTATCGCGGGCCTAGCCCAGCGCGGCGACCGAATGAAGAAATTTCTTAACGAAAATTAATAATTTTAAACTGATAATTACGTCTAAACGAGTACTGCTTACGATTCGAAAAAAATATATGTTAAACAAGAACATTTTCCTAATATTCTTAGTTTTGAATATTTTAGAGTTTGTTTATATTACATAGTGTAATTAATTTGTGAAATTAGGTCTAACCGAACACAAAAACGACTACTACGCAAATACTCTCTGGCGTATTACTATGAAACCTGCACCATTTTAAAGATAATTTAATTATCTATCTTTTTATCTACGATTTTTTTCGAATAATCCGTTTTTTTTGCTTTATCGAATAAAAAAATCGTGCGCTGCGCTCTATCGGAAGACGTTTAAATTATTCCGAATCATTTGCTTCCGCAGCCGCAAATGATACGGAATAATTTCAACGTTTTCCGATAGAGCGCAGTTATCTGGTATCAGAAAAAATAAAATAAAATAAATAAATAAATAATTATAATTGCATAAGTTGTTAAAAATGCTATGCAATAGCTTTACCGCGGCAGTCCCCGAGTGCCACACTTCTTTTTTATTACATGTTATCAGTATAAACATTCAGTCCTTATAGACGATCGCGCATTCTTTGAGTCAGTCTATAAGGTCCGTGACGACTTCCGCTTGGAAATTGCCCTTTAGCTGGTATTTACGTGAGCCAGGCCCATTGATCCGGTTCTCTGAGTGTGGCATCGCTGGGCTGTACGCTCTGCGGCAGGTATCTCGCTACGATCGTGCGCCGCTCATAACGCTTTATATAACCTGGCGCCCGCCGCCGCCACCGCATGCAGTCGTTTGCCCTCAGTCGTATTTTAAATAAAATATTTTTGTTTGATGTATTTATCCATTGTCGTCATCCCGAGTCATCCCGAGTTGAATAATGTACCTAAACTGTCAAATAATCGGTAGATATATAAGCTCCAAATGCAACAAAAAAAAGATAAACATTGGGTCCTTAACTGAGCAATTCCTGTTTTTGTGTCACACTGGCCAATTTGAACTTGGAAAACTTAGGCTTGAGTTGAAATTTGAAATTAAAATAAATTTTGAATTAAAATTTGTAAAAAAAAGGCCATGGTATTCCGTTTTTAAGCTATTGCATAGCTTTTATCGCGGGCCTAGACCAGCGCGGTGACCGAATGAAGAAATTTCTCAACGAAAATTAATGATTTTTAACTGATAATTACGTCTAAACGAGTACTGCTTACGATTCGAAAAAAATATATGTTAAACAAGAACATTTTCCTAATATTCTTGGCTTTAAATATTTTAGATTTTGTTTATATTTCATAGTGTAATTAATTTGTGAAATTAGGTCTAACTGAACACAAAAACGACTACTACGCAAATACTATCTGGCGTATTTCTATGAAACCTGCACCATTTTGAAGATAATTTAATTATCTATCTTTTTATCTACGATTTTTTTCGAATAATCAGTTTTTTTTGCTTTATCGAATAAAAAATTCGTGCGCGGCGCTCTATCGGAATCGTTTAATTTATTCCGAATCATTTGCTTTCGCAGCCGCACATGATTCGGAATAATTTCAACGTTTCCGATAGAGCGCAGTTATCAGTTATCGAAAAAATAAAATAAAGAAATAATTATAATTGCATAGATTGTTAAAAATGCCATGCAATAGCTTTACCGCGGCAGTCCCCGAGTGCCACACGTATTTTTTTAAGAATCAGCTGTTTATTTGTCTTTCCGTCGTTTGTTTTTGCTTAAATATTTTCGTTTGTGCAACCATGGTAAATTTAACAATTTGCCTTATTTCCAAATATGAGATCCTGTGACGGTGCAGTCTGGCTATACAGTTTCCGTAAATGTGTACTGTTAAGAATTGCAAACAACGATGGAGAAGCTCGTGATTAAATAACAATCGCTCACAGCCACTGCTTCTGCATGACAATGTATAACCACAGATGTCACTGCAAACAGTCGCAAAGTTGCAGGAGTTGCGGCTGAAGATTCTTGATCACCCACCGTACTTTCCAGACTTTACTTTATTAAGCTATTGCATAGCTTTTATCGCGGGCCTAGAGGCCAGCGCGGCGACCGAATGAAGAAATTTCTTAACGAAAATTAATGATTTTAAACTGATAATTACGTCTAAACGAGTACTGCTTACGATTCGAAAAAAATATATGTTAAACAAGAACATTTTCCTAATATTCTTAGCTTTGAATATTTTAGATTTTGTTTATATTACATAGTGTAATTAATTTGTGAAATTAGGGCTAACCGAACACAAAAACGACTACTACGCAAATACTATCTGGCGTATTATTATGAAACCTGCACTATTTTAAAGATAATTTAATTATCTATCTTTTTATCTACGATTTTTTCGAATAATCCGGTTTTTTTGCTTTATTGAATAAAAAATCGTGCGCGGCGCTCTATCGGAAGACGTTTAAATTATTCCGAATCATTTGCTACCGCAGCCGCAAATGATTCGGAATAATTTCAACGTTTTCCGATAGAGCGCAGTTATCTGATATCAGAAAAAATAAAATAAATAATTAAATATAATTGCATAAGTTGTTAAAAATGCTATGCAATAGCTTTACCGCGGCAGTCCCCGAGTGCCACACGTATTTTTTTTTTCAGAATTTCGTAGTGTTTCATTTTTTTTTAGAATTTCGGTAACTTTTTATCAGGAAAAAAACTACTTTGAAGAGTCGGCGATAAACGCCTTCAAAGCTTTCATCAGTTCCTGTCCACGCTTGTTCTGCTGTTTTACAGCAACTTCCATTAAAATGATAAATCTGCATAGATAATAGGGGTCAGTATTTTTAAGCTATTGCATAGCTTTTATCGCGGGCCTGCGCGGTGACCGAATGAAGAAATTTCTTAACGAAAATTAATGATTTTAAACTGATAATTACGTCTAAACGAGTACTGGTTATGATTCGAAAAAAATATATGTTAAACAAGAACATTTTCCTAATATTCTTAGCTTTGAATATTTTAGATTTTGTTTATATTACATAGTGTAATTAATTTTTTGACGTTTAAATTATTTCGAATCATTTGCTTCCGCAGCCGCAAATGATATAGCAGCAGCAAATCGGAATAATTTCAACGTTTTCCGATAGAGCGCAGTTATCTGATATCAGAAAAAATAAAATAATTAAATAATTATAATTGCATAAGTTGTTAAAAACGCTATGCAATAGCTTTACCGCGGCAGTCCCCGAGTACCACACGTATTATTAAATAAATATATATTTTTCCTACAAAGTTTTTGTCCTTAAATTTCCTTTATAGAACAGCAACTTCATAGGTATGGACTTTTAGTAAGGAGTGCTAACCGTGATAAAAGTGCGACCTGGCAGTTAGAGTTAAATTAGGAAATTAGTAATATAATATTTATTTAAAATAAAAATATTTTCTGCTAACTACAAACCACCAAAGATTTAGATTTTAAGCTATTGCATAGCTTTTATCGCGGGCCTAGGCAAGCGCGGCGACCGAATGAAGAAATTTCTTAACGAAAATTAATGATTTTAAACTGATAATTACGTCTAAACGAGTACTGCTTATGATTCGAAAAAAATATGTGTTAAACAAGAACATTTTTCTAATATTCTTAGCTTTGAATATTTTAGATTTTGTTTATATTACATAGTGTAATTAATTTGTGAAATTAGGTCTAACCGAACACAAAAAAGACTACTACGCAAATACTATCTGGCGTATTATTATGAAACCTGCACCATTTTAAAGATAATTTAATTATCTATCTTTCTATCTACGATTTTTTTTGAATAATCCGGTTTTTTTGCTTTATCGAATAAAAAATTCGTGCGCGGCGCTCTATCGGAAGACGTTTAAATTATTCCGAATCATTTGCTTCAGCAGCCGCAAATGATTCGAAATAATTTCAACGTTTTCCGATAAAGCGCAGTTATCTGATATCAGAAAAAATAAATTAATAAAATAAATAAATAATTATAATTGCATAAGTTGTTAAAAATGCTATGCAATAGCTTTACCGCGGCAGTGCCCGAGTGCCACACGTATTTTTTTTGTTAAAAATAATGTACTTAGGGGCCTTAATAATGTACCTACTTACAATAATGTAATTAAAAAAATACGTGTGGCACTCGGGGACTGCCGCGGTAAAGCTATTGCATAGCATTTTTAACAACTTATGCAATTATTATTATTTATTTATTTTATTTTTTCTGATATCAGATAACTGCGCTCTATCGGAATAATTTAAACGTCTTCTGATAGATCGTCGTGCACGAATTTTATTCGATAAGCAAAATAAAACGGATATTATTCTTTTCTTTGACTATTCGAAAAAAATCGTAGATAAAAAGATAGATAATTAAATTATCTTTAAAATGGTGCAGGTTTCATAATAATACGCTTGATAGTATTTGCGTAGTAGTCGTTTTTGTGTTCGGTCAGACCTAATTTCACAAATTAATTACACTATGTAATATAAACAAAATCTAAAATATTCAAAGCTAAGAATATTAGAAAAATGTTCTTGTTTAACATATATTTTTTTCGAATCGTAAGCAGTAGTCGTTTAGACGTAATTATCAGTTTAAAATCATTAATTTTCGTCAAGAAATTTCTTCATTCGGTCGCCGCGCTGGCCTAGGCCCGCGATAAAAGCTATGCAATAGCTTAAAAAAACATATGTAGATGTTTTTAAAGTTTTATAAATTGATTAAGTAGGTATTCTTATTCGACTTAGTACCCAATACATCGTATTAGTAACGGTGAGTTCATTCTGATAATATGTATCTATAGAGGTAGAGGTTTAAGGCTAGAGGTATTCCAATTTAATTTATTTGTGTACATTTTGTGTATATTAGTATTTTATATTAGTATGTATATTTATTTTAAATATGTATTCATTGTATTTATGTATTACTATATATTGGTGTTGGGTTTAGGTAATAATAATTTCTTACTACTATTTTTGTGTATGTTGGTATAAATCTTTGTGTGTGTGTATTTGTATTATGCAAGAATGAATGTTTTGAACTTTATTCCTATAATAATTATATAAACGAACGTCATACCTGTCAGCTCGCAATATGCTAAGTTAAATATCAGCATCCCTAGATACGGGCGTTCTTGCTCAGTTAGGTATGCGATGAGCCAACGGCTATGGGTTCAACTTGTTTTTCCTGCACGTTTTATTGTACTGTATACCGAATATCATAGCCATTCGTCTGTAGTAAATCATGTTGTTTAAAAATAAATAAACAAAATAAAATAAATATATAACTACGAGTGGTATTACCCGGCGTTGCCCGTGTTATATCTGTTCTCAAATACCAATGTATACCAATTTTCATGGCGATCGGTTGAGCAGTATAGAAGTTGGTGTGCTGCAGCGCCGTCTAGTTGAAAGTTGCAACAAAGCGGATATATATAAAAACCTTAACCATGAAACAATACATATATATGCCAACTTTCATGGTGATCGGTCAAACGGTTTCGGAGTCTATTAAACTCGGACAGACGGGCATACAGATATACCAACATCCATTTTTATATTATATTATTTTGGCCTGTTTTTAAAATTTAAACTTTGAATGCCTATATCTCGCTTATTTATAGCGACCGACACAATTTTCTTCCAGATTTAGCATTAAAATGAAAAAAATTGGAGAGAGGTTCCTATACTGCAGTTATTCCACTTTTATAACTATGTGATAATATTTACATGTATATATTTTAATTAAAGAGTTTTGAACAATGAAGCACAAATAATTAAAAAGCAGGAATAATTTCACTGTATTACCTTCACAATATTTTGAATTTAGAATAACGCTTGGCCGACTATGACGTTTGTAGGTTTAACATAGCAGCGCCATCTATGGATTACTCAATAGATAACGCCATCTGTTAAAATCGTTTGGAACTAACAGATAATTGCGAATGTCAAATAATAGACATTGAAATAAAATAATATCACGACTATAAATTAAGACGTAAGCTATCCTATCTTTCAAGTTGGATCAAACTGCACATTGTGTGCAAATTTGATTCAAATCGGTTAAGTAGTTTAGGAGTCCATCGCGGACAAACAACGTGACACGTAATTTATATATATTAAGATTTATTTCGGACGTTGTTGCTCGTTGTATCATCTGTATCTAAATATCTGTCGTTAGATGGATATTATCTATACAAATATAATAGAGAATTTGTTCTCGTTAGGCGGCCGCGTCACGTCGCATCGCCGACAGAAATTATATCAAAATCAAAGACGTGATTTCGCCTGCCGCCGACGAATTATTTTGACAAGAGGGGATCAACCCTATTAAACTCCGCGATATTGCCATTGTTAAGCTGGAGATAGGCGCAGTGGCGGCTTGCCAGAAAATGAGTAAGGCTACTATTTTATTTTGCCTTTATTTTCATCTCCTGGCGGAGACGCTCATTGTATCGCGTAGAACAAGCTAACGAGAAAAAATATTACACATTTTTAAAATAATAATTTCTGAATAATTTTACTGTAATGTTTTATTGGGATCTAATTGCCTTTGTTGCAGTTTGACCACTGAGACCCACGTGTAAGGTTCAACACCCGACGGCGGCCTCCACGCAGAAGTGAAATGTGAAACGGTGTATACCGAATCTATAGCGGACCACAGCGTCCTTTGCCCGGCTGTTCACCCAGGATCGGATAGCCGATGGTCGTTTCAACAGCAGTCCCACCCCCGCTCTATAGGAAACAGCCCTGCTTCCAGACTCCTTCGACTGTTAGTCAGAGTGCACAGTCGATACGCCGCACGGTACGCAGACCGTCCAGGAGCGCCAAAAGGTTGATTGCCTACTAGGGGAAACTAGCCCTAAGGCCAGAGTCCTGCTCGGGCTCGCACTTCATGCGTGGAGACCGCCGGATAGGTGTTGACCCGTGAGTGTGACCAACCCTGAACAGAATGGGTCTTCGTGGCTAACTCAGCAAGGGTCCATTAGCTCCCTGCTGGCCTGCTGGTCAGTCTTCCCTAGGAGTTAACCTTCGGGCGCTCCTGGGCAGTTTGAGCACCGTGCGGCGTCATCCAATCGATTGTGCATCCCGACAGCCTGAAGAGTTCGAAAACTGTATTTTTTCCTATAGAGCGGGGTAGTTGTTAACCTTACGGCAACTGCTCTTGAAACGACCATTCAGCTACCGATCCCGGGTGGAGAGCCGGGCAAAGGATGCCGTGGTCCACTATAGATTCGGTAGATATCGTATCACCGCTACGAAAGGGAGAGGATCGCGCAAGCGATCTCGAAACTGTAATCAGTCGGGAGGAAGGAGGTATCCTGATGGTTGATCCCAGTCCTTCCAAACTGGTAGTCAGTGGGCGAGGCTGCCCGCCGGTTTCCTTTCCCGGTGCCTCGCCGTAAGACGTTAGTCTCTGACGGGCGTGATGGCTTAGCTAGACAGTAGATTTGTATTGTCTCTGTCTTCTACGCTATTCCGACGGCTGGAAGTACCATTTCATATCGTTATACCAGCCTGGGGTGACAGGTTCGCCCTTTGTAGTCGACACCGCTTTCCCTGTAACATTTGTAAAAGTCATTGATATCGTATTTGACGATCGCCGAGTAAAGGTGTGCGAGATAACTGAGGCCATTGGCATCTCCAATGAATGACTGCACAAAATGCTGCGTGAAGCTTTGGTGCTAAAGCTGCTCGCTCGATAGTGCCGCGTTTGTTTACTGTCGACCAGAAATGAAACAAAGCCAGTAAACAAAGCCTATTCGAAGCACTTTTTTGCGTCGATTTGTTAATGTGGACGAGGCTTGGGGCCACCATCACATACCAGAAACAAAACAGCGATCAAAGCAATAGATTTCGGCTTTTCAACATGCGCCAAAGAAGGCGACGACGAAGGTTGAATCATCATCATCTTTGTTCAATCATTATGGTTGAACATTTAAAAAAAATGCTATTACGGGCCTCTATTACACTGCAATAAAGAACTACTTTGAGGCAGAAGTGTTAAAAAGCGGCTAAGATTACGGCGCAAAAACATCTTTCATTAGGACAATGCGCCAGCACAAAAATCGACACTCGCAATGGCTAACATCTACGAGTTTTAAGCTTCCAATTGGCTCCTCGTGCACCGTATTCACCGGAATTACCCCGTGTGATTATTTTCTGTTGCCAAACTTGGATGGAAGATGCTTGAAGGGTTTTTTTTTGACAAATGAGGAGTGCATCGCCTAATTTGCAGGCCTATTCTTAGAGAAACGAAGAGATGAAGAACGCCTATTTTTGAAGAAAGGTATATTTTTGATAGGATGGTTTTTTTATCTCGCTGGACTACGTTTATGGAGCTTAAAGGAGACTATTTTGAGAGATAAAATTGATTTATCCCAAAATAGAATTATTTTACTACCTTTTTGAAAAGACTTTCCAATCACCTATTTAAGATACTCAACAAAATTATCGTAAAATCGCATATAATTCGAGATATATTTTCACATCCAAAGCAATATCATATCACCTATTATATTGATTTAATGAAATGATGTTATATTTAATCGAATGGAAACAAAGTCGACTCGAGCGTAATCAATATCCGTCCACTGCTTAAAAAAAATCAATCGAAGTAAAAGCCCTAATTGTATTTGATTCTGTTATGTACGCAATATGTAGTTAAACAAAGCTTAAAATGCGTTTTTTCTCAACATAGTGGATTCGTCCATAACGGGCGGTAAACAGTTCTTAAACACATTTAGTAAAACATCTGGTCAATGGCGTTTTACAGATATTTTTTATTTCTAAACCCGTTTATGTGTACCTACATATGTACAGGGTCTTTCATTAAGCGCTTCCTATCTTAAAATTTAAATAAAACAAAGTGTGTGTGAGATGTCATCGAAATGTTTTATTCGTGTGAAAGACATGCCATTATGTGTATAATATAAAATCGTTCAAATGTCCGCCACGGCTTCTCTGGGTGGAGCGCATCCGATATGTCCAATCGTCCATGACGCTGGCGCATAAATCAGGCTGAATTTGACCAATGGCATGGGTTATGTTAGCTTTGAGGACCCCTGTGGTTTGTGGCTTATTCTCATACACCTGCGACTTAAGAAAACCCCACGAGGAAAAGTCTAACGGGGTCAAATCACACGATATCGGTGGCCAGTTCACATCACCTCCACGTGAGATGACCATGTCCTCAAATCGCTAGTGCAGAATATCCAATGTGGCATGAGCTGTGTGGCACGTAGCGCCGTCCTGTTGAAACCACATGTCGTTGGTGTCCAGATCATCCAATTCAGGCCAAAAGAAGTTGGTAATCCTTTAGCGCTCGCCCTTGACAGTGATGGCCTGGCCAACGTCGTTCTCAAAGAAATATGGACCGATGACGCCGCCAGCTCAAAATCCACACCAAACAGTGACTTTTTCGGAATGCATTGGACGCTCTTGGATCTTATGTGGATTGGTATCGTCCCAAATTCGTCAATTTTTTTTGTTCATGTACCCATTCATCCAGAAATGGACCTCATCGCTGAAGATGATTTTTCGATGAAAATGAGGGGCAGTTGCCAACTGCCCCAGAGCCCATCCAGTGAACACAGGTCGTTGTCTATGGTCGTTTACTTTCAGTTCCTGACTCAGTTGAATTTTGTACGGGTGCAGGCCCAAGTCACGACTCAAAATTCGCCAAGTTGTCGTCTGCGAAAGGCCGAGTTCTTGTGAGCGACGCAAAATCGACTGCCTCAGATTCTCCTGCACACTCTCACGGACAGCGGTGATGTTTTCGGCAGATCTTGCGTTTCCACTACATACGGGTGTCGGTCGAACGTTTACTGAACCAGTGGACTCAAATTTATCCACCACATTGTGATTAGTCCTCTCGGTAGGACGATTATGGCGACCGTAACATGGGCGAAGCGCGCGGTATGTTGCCCGAACAGAACACCCATTTTGATAAAACAATTTTATTATTTGTACATGTTGTTGAATGCTATAACCATCCATGGTGATTTGGCAAAACAGACTGAATAAATGACAACTAATTTGACAGATGTAGCGTCAACAAGATGCCCGCTATCAACTGTCAAAGTTCGGAAGCCCTCTTGGAAGACCCTTTACATACTTAGATAAGATATTCGACTTTTTATCGCAAGCCTAAAATAAATTATGCATGCCGTATCCGCCACTGATATCAACCGGCAAGGCGGTGTCAAACTTTGCTGTGAAATTTTTCACATAATAAATTGGTGCGAGTGTATTTTATACCCGGACTCTTTTGTCATTCGATACATTATTACGATAATTCGGGGGGTGACGCCGAATCCCCGCTCCCTTCGCTCACTAACTATGTTGGGGTGTCGCTTTGTCCGCCTATAAATATAACGATTCCTTGGAATTGTTTGGAATCAACGGTGTTACAAGATCGAACGCCTCCTTTGTGGCCCTGAGTGGAAAGGTGTTAGTGTTTACGATGACACGCCCAGATATGAGATTCTGACTTAACTACGTCATCTCTGAGCGCCTATTGTGAAACTCCACAATAGCATGCCAAATTCTTATAGTCCAACGGCTATCGCCAACATTGTCACAATTTTATTTATTATTTTTATTTTTATTTTATTGTAAATTTACAGATATTAAATACAGGATACGAGTATGTTCAAAATGCAATTAAACAAAACTAATTAACTATCGTTTGAATAGTTTACAACGCCTGCATAACAAATTATGATAGAAATAACTTTAGCACGTTGATAGTAGAAAAATGAAATAAGTTTAATAATAATATAAGGACAAGAAAAGTTATATATATTATAATAAGGTAAGTTCGAAAAAGAGGTATAAAAAGCGAAAATGAAATATGAATAATTGTATATTAATATTTATAATACATAATATAGTATAATATAATGTTATGTTACAATATAATAATCATATAATACAGTATAGTAGGACGGCAGTTAGTGCAAACTTAAGAAGTAAGATATGGCCGGGATATGATCGAATCTTTAATTAAATTAATCGAATCATAAAATACGTTTAATCCTTTACATCATTAAAAATACGACACATTTATTTCGTGTCGTATTTTTGATACAATGTTTTGATCAATTTGACAAAAATTGCCAAATGTATTTAATTTATTAATTTATTTATTTATAAAGCAGTTGTTACATAATGGTGCTACTACTTATACCATGCTAGGTTAGACAGACAAAAACAGAAACAACTCAGAGAAACAGACACATATTGTTTGGTACCTGCTTAAAATTCATCTAACTAGACCAAATAAGACCTGTATCTAAATGAGCTATTTGAATTGAGAATACTATAATTAAGTACCCTATACTATACTATAATTAAGTAAGTACTAGTATAAGTAAGGTAGAATAAATAACTAAAGAAAATATTTATCATATTAATTTCGACCAAATTTCATCTATACTAATATTATATAGAGGTAAAGTTTGTGACGTTGTAAGAAGTAATCACTGGATCTACTAAACCGATTTTGAAAATTCTTTTACCAATAGAAAGCCACGTTATTTGTGAGTGTCATAAGCTATATATTAATACGAAAAATGAAAAGACTTTTTCGTGGTAGTCGGATTTCCAAAGTAAGTCGGAAAAAACGGTCGAACGAAAACGTTTCTAACTAACGCTGCCTTAAGGATGAGAGATATATGATTAAGTTCTAAAAAAAAGTTGTAGAGTTTGATAATGCCTACAAAAAAGTCAGCGAAAGCGAATGTCTAACTTTTATATTTAAGTCACAAAAAGTAGTTTTTCAAATTAAAAAAATAATTTAAATCGTGAAGGTCATGTTTATTGGTCATATTATCAACAATTATGAATTATTATCAAAATAAGTAAATGTATCGTCTCAAGTGTTTAAAACAAAAGACTTTTCCCTTTTACTGCATATAATTTCACTTTTACTGCATAAATGATTAAAGAGATAAGACACTCACAAAATTAAATGACACTCACAAGAAGACAGTCTCAAATAACGGTAATATAGTCAAATTAGCATGCAAATACATACATACATATGCAGTAATAATATAAACCTTCTTTTGGCAGTCAAGAAATAAATCATAGCACTCAGTACTAACCAAACCATACTAGACCATAGTAGAAAGTTTTACCGCCCAACGAATGGACACGGGTCAGCTAGTTATTTATAGATTAATTATATACAATTAGCTACCTGTCAATATACAATTCTAAGAAGGATAATAACACCTTCATGGGAAGTAATTAAGTATTTTCCATCATAAAGCAAACTCGCAATTTTCAGAATAATGCCAAAGAAAAGAATGGCAATCACAGAGAATAAAATGTATTCTACGGTTTTATAAAAAGATATCTAAAAAAAAGCTATTGATTTTTGTCAGTGGCCTTCTATAGCGCTTCCGTCGGCAAATGATTCGCCCTCTGTCAATTATTGGGTCACGTATTACGCGCTAATGAGTTAACACACCACGCTTCTAATAGTCGCATGGCATCACGCTAACAGCCTCTAACGAACTGTTAAATGGGCATTTGGGACCGAAGTAGGCCCGAGGCTACATCAGAGCGAACAATATGGCTACAGCTACAGCCGACATTGGCCTATTCTTTATACATCACCTCTCACTTCCCTTTTATTATTGCTACAAGCGGATAACGATGGCCCCGGGGCACACAGTGAAATGCCAAAGTTTAATGAAGCGACTCTCTATCTATAAGTATGAATGTTTCATAAATAACCTAATTTAATTCGGTGGAAAGGAAGATAATCTAAAATACAAACTGTCATCCGTAGTAACGTCTTTACAATAATAATCTATTGATATTAGTTGTGATTATATCTTTATTATTTTTAACCGACTTCAAAAAAGGAGGAGTTAATCAATTCGGTTGTATTTTTTTTAATGCTTGTTACTTCAGAACTCAGTCATTTATAAACTAATTTGAAAAAAACTTTTTTTATTTGATAGGGTATACTTCCAGATTGGTCCCATTTTTATCAAAATCCTGTTCTGATAATGGAATCCATGAGGAATTGAGGGAACTCGACAAATATTATCATATGAAGTTAAAAGCTGACATGTTAATTCAGTTCCTTGACATTGCATTTTCTATGGTACCCATGGCCTGATTCTAAACCCAGGGTTGGCTCCCGACGAGGGGACTCCTCATCGGTCAATAGCACAGCTATAAAATTTTGTATACGCATTCAGTTATAATAGCCCGTTCTAAGTTTCACCATGACATGGCTGGTGCCCCCAGGGTTGGCACCCGACGAGGGGACTCCTCAACGGTCAACAGTACAGACACAAAATTGTGTATATGTTTAAAGTTTCTGTTCTGATGATGCGATCCATAAGGAATTGAGGGATCTCATCAAATATTATCATATGAAGTTGAAAATTTTCATGTTGGGTCATTTCCGATGACAATGCAATATAGACCGTTCTAAGTTTCACCATGGCATGGCTGCTGCACTTATTTAAAAAAAAATGGAGTTGGTTTTTTTTGTTAAAATTTATATTATTATTATTATATTTAAACTTTTATCTTTTTCGGATTTGTGCTCCATTTACTTTGTATTCAACAGATTATTTTTATCTTTATATTTATAGGACTAGCTGTTGCCCGCGGCTTCGCACGCGTTAAATTTGGGTTAAGATAGATCCCTTTTTCCCAGTCAAGTGGTAAGTTTTTGCGTGTAATATATAAAGGTATCTAACGTCCTTCTCTGTAGGTACTCCTGTCAATATGTACTTCATGATGATCAACTAAGTAATTAAGGCGTGAAGATGTGACGATCGCGGTGCTTGCGCTACGCATGTTATCGAGACAAATGATGAATTTATAATGAGGTTCTAGCGCCTTCTCACGTCCGGGAACCGTCGCGCGCGACTTCTTTTTTGATTTTTAGGGTTATTTACCTCTTCTCACCCCCTAAGTGGCAGATTTAAAAAAAATATGAAACATGCATTTGCTTATTTGTTTATTATCATTTAAACCCCTTTTCACCACATTAGGGGTTGAATTAAAAAAATACTAAATACGTATTTGCCTAAATGTTTATTAGAGTATACAATTTCCATCTAATATCGTTTCTCCATACAAATTTTAAACCCCTTTTCACGCCTTTAGGGGATGAATTGTGAAAAAACGCGAAAGACGTATTTAATTATTTGTTTATAATAGTTATCCTACAAAGTTTCAAAATAAAAAGTCCATCTAATATCGTTTCTCCATACAAACTTAAACACCCCTTTTTACGCCATTAGGGGTGAAATTTCAAAAAAATACGAAACACATATTTGCTTAGATGGTTTTTAAAGTAATCCTACAAAGTTCATCTAATATCGTTTTTTCATACAAATTTTGAAACCCCGTTTCACCCCTTTAGGGGTTGAATTTTGAAAAAACACAAAAGACATATTTGCTTATTTGTTTATTCGAGTAATCTTACAAAGTTTCGAATTAAAAAGTATATCTATATCGTTTTCCATACAAATTTTGAAACCCCTTTCACCCCTTTAGTTGTGGAATTTTGAAAAAATATGAAACACGTGTTTCCTTATTTATTTATTAGAGTGACCTTACAAAGTTTCGAAATAAAAAGTCCATCTAAAATCGTTTATCCATACAAACTTTAAAACCCCGTTTTACCCCTCTAAGTGCGAAATTTTGAAAAACCATGAAAGACCCATTTGTTTATTTGATTATGAGAGTAATATTACAAAGTTTTGATTTAAAAAGTCTATCTGTATCGTTTCTCCATACAAATTGTATAACCCCTTTTCACCCGTTTAGGGGTTGAATTTTGAAAAACCACGAAAGACGTATTTACTTACTTTTTTATTAGAGTAATCCTTCGAATTTTCGAAATAAAAAGCACATCTAATGTTGTTTATTCCTACAAAGTGTGGAACCCTGTTTCACCCCTTTAGGGGTAGAATAAAAAAAAAATTAAACACTTATTTTCTTATTTGTTTAATAGAGTAACCTAACAAAGTTTCGAATTAAAAAGACCATCAATAACGTTTCTTCATATTAATTTTATAACCCCTTTCCACCCCTTTAGGGGTTGAATTTAGGAAAAACCACGAAAATCGCATTTTGGTTTTTTTTTATTAGAGTACTCCTACAGCACATTCCTCCTCCTACATTCGAAATTAAAAGCACGTCTAATATTGTTCATTCATACAAATTTTGAAACCCCGTTTCACCCCCTTAGGGGTTGAACTTTGAAAAAACATGAAACAACTATTGTCTTATTTGTTTATTAGAGTAATCTTACAAAGTTTCGAATTAAAAAGTACATCTATATCGTTTCTCCATAAAAAAATCGAAACCCCTTTTCATCCCTTTAGGGGCTGAATTTTGAAAAAATATGATACACGTGTTTCCTTATTTATTTATTAGAGTAATTTTACAAAGTTTCGAAATAAAAAGCACATCTAATATTGTTCATTCATACAAATTTTGAAACCCCGTTTCACCCCTTTAGGGGTTAAATTTTGAAAAAACGTGAAACACCTATTTTCTTATTTATTTATTAGAGTAATCTTACAAAGTTTCGAATTAAAAAGTACATCTACATCGTTTCTTCATAAAAAAAATCGAAACCCTTTTTCACCCCTTTAGGGCTTGAATTTAAAAAAAATATGAAACACTTGTTTCCTTATTTATTTATTAGAGTAATCTTACAAACTTTCGAAATAAAAAGTCCATCTAAAATAGTTTATCTATACAAACTTTAAACCCCCGTATTACCCCTTTAGGGTCGGAATTTT
>OX155965.1:22322944-22470444 GCA_944548615.1 Micropterix aruncella
TACGCGTCACGTTGATTCATACGTCTGTAGCCCCCCGTTGACACCGGTTCTCCTTTAACGGCGGGCGCGGTCAATACTAGGATGGGTGACCGCCTGAGTGTTTGACTGCGTGATGCTACAAATGCCCACCTAGAAGATGGTGCCAATAGGCAACAAGGCGGGTTCCACAAAAAGGCATATGCCTTGAAAGTAAAAAAAAATAAGTAAAAAAAAAAGAAGTACGTATAGACTACAGTCCCAGCTATATACGTAATCGTTGTTGAAAGATTCGCATTTCTGATATTTTTCTCAGTGCACCAAAAAAAAAACGCTGTAATACACGGAAATACGCATGTTTCAAAAGGAATTACATATATAACGTGTACTGTGATCCGTACGTATGTATTAACATGACGTTTAACGGTGTAGTTACCATGCACTTGATATGATATGGTAACTAAAACGCACATTCATTACGGCGCACGACAAGATCTTGCTTTTACCATGACAGCATGTTAATACTGAAGGCAGCACCGTGATATAGTAATATCTTGATATAGTGTATTGAAGAATCGATTTTGGTATTTTATTGATTAGATTTTACGATGGTCTAAACATATTAATACTTTATCAAAGCGGATCAGAATACTATCATATCTTTTTAGAAATATCACAAGAGTTATGGAACCAATGTCATTAAAATATTATGTATCATATATATCGTTGTCAATCAGTTTTTAATTATTGCATCATCTTCAATAATAAAAGCACATAAATAAGTGCTTAGAATAATTAACATCAAACCATTTAAATACCCTTCTGAGACTTTTTTCCTGCCTATACTTTCTATCTTACCTATACTAGATGTATATACATCTATACTTTCTTAAAGAAATAATGACTATCTTCTGTGAGAGAAAATATCTTCATTCGTATTTTATACTAAATAAGGAAACATCATTTTATCGAAATCATTTAATATTTCAAGCGCTAAAAATTGCATTATTTTTTGCTTTAGCTTTTCATTAGCTTTTAATAAAACTAATGACAAATCTATACATTCAAACATATTTAAAATTAAACTAAATCTATGAATTATGCCCAATAAAACCAAATATGCAAAAGAAAAATCTGAAAATATTGATATCTTCTATTTAGTTTTTAGGTTGTATCGTAACTATATTATAAAATATTTTTCCAAACAAAGTAAAAGTACGCACGACTTTGTCATGCATAACAGGCTTTGCCGTTTGAAAGAGGTCCCTTTATATAGCAGTTCCCATTTCTACAGCAGGTGAGAAACCCTAAATCTACGTATGGGTAGATTCTCTACAAAAATGTTCCCGATTAAGAAAAAAAAAAACTATCGCAATGTAAAGTGGTATATACACCGTAAGTTTTTAATTGGTCACATCATTTTAGTGGGTGAATCAGTACAAGTAGGTACAGTACATATAGGCAAGTTTTAATTGTAAAAAAATATATATTTTTTTTTTTAGTAAGTTTAAACAACTTGGCTGTTAAATAAATGACAAGCTTTGAGCACGCTGAGCTATCTAGAAGTACTGCAATATGGCGCAGCGTGCTCGACGTCTATTACACTTTTTAAAAAAACAAAAAAAAATCAATATTAAAAAAAAAAATGTAAAAAGATTTATTTGTACTGATTTAGCTACTACAAGGATGTCCTCCCTAAATACTTTGATGCAGATTTTGGTAAAATGTGTAAAAAAAATATATTGCGTTTTAAATTACTAAAAAAACGTATTTTTCTAATTTGATTTATTTGTTTTTTTTTGTAATTTTCCATTTATTTAATTTTATACTATGTCGAATATTGTGTCAAATTGTGACAATGCGTCAAACGTGTGTTTAAAGAACTTTCTAGTTTCTTTTACATTATCTAATTTTCCAGTTAACTGTACCAATTCTGACTTCCGTCCGTCTAAGTCTCTAAGACCTGGTCCCAACCGCAGAATCTTAATCTTATTTCTCTCCCCTGCCCCCCCCCCCCCCCCTCTTTATCATCCTGTCCCAACCGATGTCCCCCTCTCTTCCTTTCCTCATCCCCCTCATTCATCCGGCTCACGTGGCTACCTTTAATTCAATCCGATTGAATCAGAATGACGTTAACTGTATTTCCCCCATTTCAATCCATTCAGGCATTTTCCCGAACGGTTGGGGTAATGGTGAGCGAATTTTCTCACAATCTTTTAGTAGAAAATTGAACAGGAGGTAGAAATAAACAGAATGTTATTACAGGCTATTCAAATACCGCCGATACACTAAAAGCGTACACTGAGAAAAAATATTTTCCACGTGGTAAGGTGAAACAGAAATTATAGCTGATACTTTCTGATTTGTAAAAGCTGATACTTTCAGATCAGACAGTATTTTGACCATAGAATGCTGGGATATAGTCAGCAGGCCAGGTTCCTGGACACCTGGCGCTGGCGTACTAGGAAATGTGCAATTTTAATTAGAACCCCTAAAGTGTTTTCGAAAAGCTGAAAATTCCTCAGCATGCAATAAAGAACTCGAAACAAATGGTCAGACTGCTTAACAATACAATGCGTGGCGTCAGAATTACTTCATACATGTCACAAAAATCTCCAAATACAAAAGTCCTTGCAAATCCGCCGGTACGTATTTGCCGGTAGTTATTACGCATCGGTCTAATGTAACGCGCAATATAATAAACTTCTGACTTCTAGACTAAGCAGTGTGACCTTTTGTTTTGAGTTCTGTATTGCATCCACTGCCTACTGTATTTTCAGCTTTTGCGACCCACTTTGGGGGTACTAATTGAAATTACACCTTTTCTGGTACGCCAGCGCCTGGTAACCCGGAGTCTGGCCTGCTGATTGTACCCCAGCATTCTATGGCCAAAATACTATCTGATCTGAAAGTATCAGCTTTTACAAAACTCTTGCACATTTTTATCGCTGCCTCTTGGACTAATTCTAGACTAATTGTGTTGCACTCTAGAATTTGTATTGTGAAATTTGTGAATTAAAGGACGTGTTGTGAAATTTTCCATTAGATGTAACGTAATCTTAAAACAGTATTTTTTTTTTCTAAAATATTCTAAAGCGTTAATACAGTTTTCATACGTACAAACGAATTTTCGTAACTTTTAATCCTCTCCTCCGAGGTGACCTCGAAAACATGTTTTCCATATTCGTCGACAGCCCCTTCTGGCAACTAAAATCGTTGACCATGTAATTGGTTTTTAATGTATGGAAACAAGAAGAAGTCATGAGGTGTTAAGTTGGGACTGAATCGAGGATGGCTCATGAGTTCTATATTTTTCAGTTCTACATTCCGTTAATTTATCCGAACGCAAAATGGTAGCCAGCCAGGAATCGCACCCGGAAACTTACAATCAGGCGACCTAACCTCTATGCCACCTCTATGATTTCATACCTAAGATTTATACACTATTCTATAAAAGGAAAATTCTTCTTTTGAACATTCCTATCTTGTCGTGGTGACAGCAACTTCCGTGCTAGGACAACTTCGTCTATAACATTCGCATAACCGATTGCTGAACCGATAACTCCCTGTTTTTGGTGCCCAACAGCTCGAAACTCTCCACATTATATTTTTTGAACAGGTGTAGATACGGCGCGTTAGTCAGGCAGGGATACATAGTTATTATCTCTACTTTTTAATATTTACGCCGAGTTCATTTGTTTTAAAAACCCAATATTTTAACCAATGATAACAATAAAAACATTCAATAATTAGTGCCATCTATTGGATTTTTTATATAGGCTGATAGACAGAATGTCATATATTAGTATATCTTAACATTAAAGTGCGTAATTATTACCCACGTATTAAAACCTATATACCAAATGAAAAATTAACATCTTTATGTAAAAAATATTAAAATAGTAAAAGCTACTATTTTAATATGCGTTTGTTATTATATTATTATTTTATATCGTATTGGCGTGTTTACAACGCCATCTACAGTGCTCTACCATACTGATATACTATGAAATTCGCCATATTGAACATAATAATTAATTTTAGGAATTATGAGTGATATTTACACAATGCGGTTCGCAGTAAAATACTAGTTTCAATTCTAGTAGGTCGTTAATCAATCTAATAAACTATATAGTTTAATTCTGCTACGTATCCTTGATATGAGATAGAAAACCGGACACTCACAGGCAAGCTGTTATAAAAACTTGAAACCTTCAAAACGTGGGTTTATCCTATGATAATAGGTACGTATAAGCTGGGTTAACAGATTCACAAATGAAGATATCTTGAAACGTTTCAGCAAAACAAAGAAATATCGAGGAGAATAAAGATTCGCAAACTCAAATAGGTACATCATTAGGCCATGAGTCATTCTTAAATGTACAATATTATGCATCTATTAATTCAAGGCAAGATATTATAAGGACGAAGAAGAAAATTATGGCTCCGCAATCTGCAGGAATGGTTTTAGAAATCTATCAGATCCTTGTTTCGTTTTTTAAATTAAATACATATATGCACCTAGCAGAAACACAAATTAATGCAGACATTCACTCGCATCATACCCGCGGTAGCTCCCTTTTATGCGTACCCCGAATACGACTGGCAAAAGTACAGAAAAGCTACTTGTACCTTAGCATTAAATTCTATAATCTACTCCCTACAAAATTTAAACAGCTGGAGGACATAAAATAAAAAAAAAACATCAAGGAGATGCTGATAGGCCACCCTTTCTATAATCTGGCCGAATTTGAGGGCCATGATTTTTTTAAATATTGTGCCCATCTAAATTACTTAAAAGTAGAGCCTTATTGTCTGATTATTTTATATGGTCGTATATCCGTACTTTTAGTTTAAAATGCATAACGTAGATTTAATTTGAATATTTAAGATTTTACTGACAATTTGAATATTACGATGAATATTTTTCCTACGAATCTTTTCGAATTACTAACTACTTCAAATATTAGGCTTCTATTTTGATTATTTATATTTATAGTTTGACAATCTAGTAGTTAATTCTTGACTACCTATGTATGTTCAGTAAAGAGTAGTCTAAGAGCGGTCTTTAGCCGTCAATTAGATACGACGAAAATGTAATTTATACTACTATTTTTAAAACATATTAAAATAAAACAAATTTACTATCCTATGAATAGTTTACAATGCTTGCATTACAAATTAATATTGAAATAACATGGACACGATGACAGTGAAAAAAAAGTAATAAGAGGGTAAGAAAAGTAATAATAGGTTAAGTTGTTAATAAGGTAAGTTGGAGAAAGGAATATATAAAGTAAAATAGAAGAATGAATAATTGGATATTAATAATTATAATTCGTAATATGACATAATGGTATGGTGTATTATAATATTCATATAATACAGTACATTCGAATGGCATTTAGTGAAATATTAAGAAGTAGGAGATAGGCTAGGCATTACCGAATCTTTAATTAAATTAGTGGAATCATAAAACACATCTAATCCTTTACACGATTTATCAAAATATTTATCAAAATATTCTACGCGATGTTGTTATTGCAAGCGACAATAAAAAAAAGTGTTTTGAGAGCTCCTCGTTAGTCGCGGTGGCACACGAAATTGAACTTTTCTAGACTAGCTGGGCTGTCCAGTCGGCTGTTCAAAAGCTTATGGAGACACGTTATATCAGTAATACGTCTACGTGTTTTTAAGTATATTAGGTTGATGTGAGAAAGCCGCTCTACATAACCTTTCAAAGTATTCATGACCCTACATTTGTTCGACAGCATGCGAGTGAATGACGGTCAATAAAGTTATAACAAGCAATAATAGCCTATGGTAGCGGATTTGGCACCAGAAGAGGAAGAAGAGCAGGTTGCATCCCGATTCACTCCTCCATTGATGAAATGCCGCCTCATATAATATAATATGATGGAGAGAGCGAGGTAGCTGACAGTAACAGTTACGTTAAATTTTAACGGCGACTAACAGCGCAATTAACGACATTTTTGCTGTCACTCAGATCCAAGTAGAGACCATGTCGCAATAAGAAAAGAAAAACATTGTTAAGAAGGCTACACTTTGTTTTGGTTTTCACTTGAGCACACCAGTTCCGCAAGTTACTACGCACAAGTTACTGCTAAGTGCTGATACAAGTTATATAACTGCTCAAAGGCAATAGAGTTCCTTAGCAGCCTCGAATAATAATAATTATATTACATTTTATATTATATATTTATTTATAAAATCCACTTATGGGTAAAAACACTAATATTTCTTATCATATTTGCAGCTCAACCACATTATAAATATGATAGAAACGAATTTACCGCGTGAGATTTGTAGCACCGGACGTTTCGGTGACGTTGCAGGCGCCGTTGTATAGGGTAGACTGAAAGAGCTGTCAATCCGTTGTTCCGCGGGTAGGGCGCATACCGCTGCCGCAACTGCGTAGGTTATAACGGTGGTGGGGGGCCAAGATCGGAGCGCGCGAATTTCGAAAATCCGTCTTGCACGCAACACTCACTGCATCCTGTCTTACGTCCTTGCGTTCGGCGTTTGCCGGTGGGAACATTTTAAGAAGAGGGTTCCACGTAGAACAGAGTTTGTAACCGTCGTCTCTATTGAAGTTCGAGGTTCTTCTTATTTCAATGGACTCCCGGATCATGCGAGGAAAGTAGAATCGTTATTTGGATAGCACAATGGGAGTTTGAAACTGCATCCAGTGGTTACTTCCGCTGTCCAATATATGTACGCAAGGACGTAGGTAAGGAAATAGGTAAGGACCCAATACAACCACACCAGTTTAACGTTGGTAATACAACTGCAAACCCCGGGTGTGTATAAAATCGAATGTAGCTGTTTGTTAGCCTACGTTTGACAAACGAAACTACCCATAGCCACTCGACTGATGGAACAGATTAAAGCTGTTTAAAGCGTTCAGCGAGAAAAATCGGCGATCTATATGCATATATTGGATAGCGGAACCAACCACTAAGTTTCAAAGTTCTATTGTGCTAACCAAAGAACAAATTCACTTTCCTCGCATGATCTGGGAAGCCATTGAAATAAGAAGAAACCGAAACTTCAACAGAGACGACGGTCACAAACTCTCTTCTACATGGAACCCTCTTCTTAAAATGTGCTCAATGCCCATAGCCGAGCGCAATGACTTAAGGCGACATGATACCTGGGAACAGCCATATCTGAAGAATTTTAATTTTATGAGTTTTTTGGAAAGTATAAGCATTAATTTAAAAAAGTTTTTAAGTGAATCCCTCGATAAGGAACCAATTTAAAATTTGGACTCAAAAAAGTTGCTCATTGCCTTGGACATTAAGGCTTTAAACTGACTTCGAAAACTTTCAGGCGCGTTTACTCCTACAATTTAAGCGGTGAGTGTTTTTTTATTTTAATTTCATAATATTGACTGGTTAATTCTTTAGGGCAGCACTTAGCCACATTTTTATTTAGGCCCTAAATTAATTACAATTAATTAAAACGTGAGAGCGCTCTGAGAGTTAAGCTAATATAGCTCCGATAGAGCATTTAGTACGCGCCTAATAGTAGCTGGCGCGAACGAACGTAGAATCTGCGCTTGACGCTTGAACAACGCTGGATTTTTATTGGTCAAACCCTACAAAATTGACCCTGCCTATTTTTTCGCGTGTACGCTCATTTCGGATATTTTTATGAGGTCTCATGTCGCCTTAAAGCAAGATTAAAAAAATACGTGTTGCACTCGGGGACTGCCGCGGTAAAGCTATTGCATAGCATTTTTAAAAACTTATGCAATTAAAATTATAAATTTATTTTATTTATTTTATTTTTTCTGATATCAGATAACTGCGCGCTATCGGAAAACGTTGAAATTATTCCGAATCATTTGCGGCTGCGTGCGGTAGCAAATGATTCGGAATAATTTAAACCTCTTCCGATAGAACGCCGCGCACGAATTTTTTATTCAATAAAGCATAAAAAACGGATTTTTCGAAAAAAATCCTAGATAAAGTGATAGATAATTAAATTATCTTTAAAATGGTGCAGGTTTTATAATAATACGCCAGATAGTATTTGCGTAGTAGTCGTTTTTGTGTTCGGTTAGACCTAATTTCACAAATTAATTACACTATGTAATATAACAAAATCTAAAATAATATAAACAAAATCTAAAATATTCAAAGCTAAGAATATTAGGAAAATATTCTCGTTTAACATATATTTTTTTCAAATCGTAAGCAGTACTCGTTTAGACGTAATTATCAGTTTAAAATCATTAATTTTCGTTAAGAAATTTCTTCATTCGGTCGCCGCGCTGGCCTAGGCCCGCGATAAAAGCTATGCAATAGCTTAAAAAAAAAAAACGTGTGGCACTCGGGGACTGCCGCGGTAAAGCTAATGCATAGCATTTTTAACAACTTATGCAATTATAATTATTTATTTATTTTATTTTTTCTGATATCAGATAACTGCGCTCTATCGGAAAACGTTGAAATTTGCGGCTGCGAAAGCAAATGATTCGGAATAATTTAAACGTCTTCCGATAAATCGCCGCGCACGAATTTTTTATTCGATAAAGCAAAAAAAACGGAATATTCGAAAAAAATCGTAGATAAAAAGATAGACAATTAAATTATCTTTAAAATGGTGCAGGTTTCATAATAATACGGCAGATAGTATTTGCGTAGTAGTCGTTTTTGTGTTGGGTTAGACCTAATTTCACAAATTAATTACACTATGTAATATAAACAAAATCTAAAATATTCAAAGCTAAGAATATTAGGAAAATGTTCTTGTTTAACACATATTTTTTTCGAAACGTAAGCAGTACTCGTTTAGACGTAATTATCAGTTTAAAATCATTCATTTTCGTTAAGAAATTTCTTCATTCGGTCGCCGCGCTGGCCTAGGCCCGCGATAAAAGCTATGCAATAGCTATAAAAAAAAAGATACAGTAGTGTTGTGTGCACGGCGGATTTCCGATCAATATTCCCGCGCGCCGAACCCGCCGCTTCACCACCGTTATTATCTACGAAGTAACAGTAGCAGTTTGCCTCCTACCCGCAGATGGCAGCACTTCAGTCTTCCCTGGAAAACGGCGGTTGTAACATCGCCGAAACGTCGGGTGTTACAAAATTCAAGCGGAAAATTCGTAGGTATGTAAACGTACACGAGAGTATGTAGAATCAATATTGTTGCGAATCCCGAAGTTAAAGAAACCCTGAGTAAACCCTATTTTATATCGTCACTTACAGATAATTTTGCTATATTTTTTTTGACAGTTAGAACCCTCCATAACATAATCAAACGTGGCGTTATATCGCCATTGTTCACGGGTCGACCGCTATAAAGAAAAGCTGCATTTATGTAAACACGGTGAATAACAGTAATTTATTGTTGTATGGTTGGCACAAAAGCCGCTTTTTTAATCATTGTATGCGGTTGCTACCACTGCCGTCTAGTTTGCCTATTCTCATTCGCGTACAAAAGAGACTCGGGAAAAAAACATCGTTAACGATCTGATGCCTGCTTGATTCTGATAAGACGGAGTGAGAGTGTGAATGTTTGGTTAATAACATCTTTAATTTAATTAATTGACCGTCCTAAAAATCTAAACCTTTAAAATCGGCCTTTTAACTTTAACGAAGAGCAAAGGCAGCATCGATTCCGAGAAGACAGTGGGGAGAGGGCCCAAAGCAGGCATCTTAAGAGAAAGTTAATATTATGTTTTATTAGTAATGACCTATAGCAACCCCTTTTTACATTGAGAAGCTTGATTTGAGGCTTTCGGATAAAGTTTGGTATAAAATGCCAAAACGCTAAAAAAAAAAACCACCATAACTTTTAAACGCTTGAACCGATTTAGAAGTGTGTGATATTGTTAGAATCGTTATGTCATCTTGAGTATCATGAGGTACCTAAACTGTCCAAATATAAATAAATATTTGTATAAGTGTCCAAATGTCAATAAATTAACATCAATATATCGTGTTTAGTGTCAAATAAAAGGTCTGATTGAGTACATTCCGGAAATATACATCTATCTATATGGATAAATATATAAACCACAAATATTTTATTGAAAAAACCGTAATAAAAATAATTAAAAATATATTATTTGCCTTTCCGTAACAGCAGTCATGTTTTTTAATCGTTTTAATATATTTCCTTGTTTCCTCCTTTTGTTTCCTGCAAGTATAACTAACCTTAAATTATAAAAATATTTTGTTTGTGGATATTTTTTCAAATGAATCATCACATTCACAAGGAACAAAAACATCCTCCGTAATAATTATTACATCAGCGACGCACCTCTTTCAAGAGTAAACCATATTCGGGATCTAGGTATTGTTTTCGATGAAAGATATGTTTTTCAAATTCATTTCAATGAGATGATTAAAAAGGCCAATAAAATGCTAGGGTTTATCAGCAGGATTATGCAGCCGTTTCGTAATCCGAAATCTATGTTATTGGTCTACAACTCTGTAGTTAGATCTATACTAGAATTCGGTACAGTAATATGGAATCCTCTTTACAAAGTACACGGCGATAGAATCGAGAAAGTCCAAAGGAAATTCACCCGCATGCTGTCGTACAAATGTGGCCTTGGGAATAAGCTAAACAGTTATGAGGATCGGTTGTCTTATTTTGAAATGCTGTCATTAAAGGAACGTAGAATAAGTGCAGACATCTCGTGTCTCTACAAACTTATTAATAACAAGCTAGACAGTCCGGCCAGCTTAGCTAAAATTCCAATCCGCGTTCCCCAGAGGCATTCCAGAAATAATAAAACATTTGCCAACCTATTACATGCAAATAATTTATCGTATAATAAACCTATAAGTAGGATGTGTCGCGCGTTCGATATGAACTGCCAAGGAAACGACATATTCAATGATACCTTTGCGAACATCAAAAAGTCCATACACTCTAAAACATTAGTGTAATGTAAAAATAAAAATATATATAATATGTAAAAATAAAAATATATGTAGATATGTATGTGTGTGTATGTATATGTATATGTGGATATGTGTGTATATATTTATGTATGTATGTGTGTATGTATGTGTATGTGTGTATGTATATATGTATGTGTATGTGCATGTATATATATATATATATATATATATATATATATATATATATATATATATATATATATATATATATATATATATATATATATATATATATATATATATATATATATATATATATATATATATATATATATATATATATATATATATATATATATATATATATATATATATATATATATATATATATATATATATATATATATATATATATATATATATATATATATATATATATATATATATATATATATATATATATATATATATATATATATATGTATATATATATGTATGTATATGTATGTATAAGCACGTAAATAATAGAAGTAGCAATAGATTTGTCTTTTTTTGTAATATTTAAATACGAGAATTAATTTTAAACCATCGAAAATGACGGAAATAGATATTTTTGAACAAAAATGCAGGCTGAAATTATTGAAGTTTGATCAAATGGCCCAATGATCTGGTCAAATGACGGACCATAATAGCTGCCCAACAAAAAAGGAGTGTGAAGTGTTCAGTTTCTTTATTCCACGTATGTTTCCGTTTCTTTATTCCACCATAACTTCAAAACGCTTGAATAGAATAGAATAGAATAGAATAACTTTATTGTGCTATAAAAACATAACTTAATGAATACATATTACACTGGTTTTATAAAAAAGACAATTTATGCACAAATGGCGGACTTATCGCTATAGCGATATCTTACAGTCAACCATTTGATAAAATAATTCCTAATTTTCACAGTACAATACACAAAGAAGTAGTAAAGTTAAATTTAAAATAAACTTATACAGATACATGTCAGTAACTTATGCTAAGGTTGCCCAGGGAAGGATAAAGGAGAGGACAAGGTGAGGTATTTGGTTAGTGGCTGTGTAAAAATAGATGTTTCTTCAACAATTTTTTGAAAGTATGCAGCGAAGCATGCATGCCTGATAGAGTGAGGGAGCTGATTCCATAAACGAGCAGAATGGACTGTAAAAGAGTGCGTGTAAACAGAAGAATGATGTATCGGAATAGCGAGTGTGTTATCCCGGCTTGATCGAAGTGGAAGACCGTGGCCTCCCAAAGGGTGGAAATTCTCCTTTAGATAGGAGGGTGAAGTGGGGTTATTGAGTATGTTGTAGAGTAGCGACAACGTATGAAAATTTCTTCGATTGCGAATAGGAAGCCAATGAAGTTGCTCACGAAAGCAGCTAACGTGGTCGAACTTTCGCAAATTAAAAACATACCTGAGTAAGATATTTTGCAGACGCTCCAGCTTATTCAAAATAACCTCACTGGCATCTATATAACAAACATCACCGTAGTCAAGTATAGGCGTTAAGAGTGTGGACACAATCATTTCTTTATGTGACATGGGGAGAAATCTTTGAAGCCGCCGGAGACTATGAAAACCATGGAAAATGCGACGACTTACTTGGTTTACTTGATCTTGCCAAGAAAGATGTTGATCTATTAGAATTCCAAGGTTTTTAACATTTTTGGTATATTCGACAATTTTTCCATTTACGCAAATCGGCGGTAATGATGAAGTGTCTATTTTTGACAATGTTTGAACCGATTTAGAAGTGAGTGGTACTGTTAGAAACGTCATGTTATGCCGACTGACAAAGGGTACGTGCCACAACCCCTTGCCTCATATAAGGAGAAAGCAGAGTCTTCGATATAATTCGCCGTGTTACGTGTTTGTTACATTATATAATTTGACAGTTTTTTTCGTTCTTCTATTCGTTAGTGGCCCTTTAGGTTCTCAAAACCTAAAGGGCCAGTAAATTAATTCAGCAAAATATTTATTTTATTTTTTATTTTTATTTTTTATTGCTCCACAAAAAAATTACACCGTTAGCACTTAACATTGATTGTGTTGCTCCTAACTAGGCAGAG
This sequence comes from Micropterix aruncella, assembly GCA_944548615.1. NCBI lineage: Eukaryota > Metazoa > Arthropoda > Insecta > Lepidoptera > Micropterigidae > Micropterix > Micropterix aruncella. Next base: position 22,335,904 of record OX155965.1, read on the forward strand.
CCTGTTCTAAGGAGAACACCAATACAAATGATTAAAAAATACATACTAAAAATAAAAAAAAATAATCAAATCAAGTTAAATTCCAAACTAAAAATATTTTTTTTAATCAAATCAAGTTAAAATGAAATTATCACTACACCAAAATAATATTAGAACTATTAGACAAGAAATACTAAATAATAATAATAATAATATATAATAGCAATAATAAATAATCATTTATAATAATAACTAATAATATATAAGAATTAATAAAAATACCTGTATAAAATAAATAGAAAATAAATATATTTATTTATTTTATTTTAAAATTGTGATGAATGTTTTCTCGGTCTCTCTCCTACCAAGGTTTATTAACCATGATGTAAGGTGATATTTTTGTTGTTTGCTGCTAATTTCCAATATGTTCTCTTTACTCATGATATTAACCATTCTTGGAGCAAGAAAGCTGCAATGACGTTGTCCAAAAGACGTTAGACGTTTCGGCACTTCAAAGTTTCCCTTATAACGACCTGATCTTTCCCGGTTTTCCGGAGAAACACAATATTCGTCTTCATTGTTGTTTTTAAGATGAATTATTGCTTTGAGGCAATACAACTGCCTCAAATCAAGCAATTGTGCCTCAACATAGTAGATAGTGCCAATAAATAGTAGATATTATATTAGACTTGACTATCGTCGGTGAATTCATGGCGGCTTCGTTGTATATTATACATTTAGCTATTTATTTATTTACTGTACTAGGATTACCCACAGTGCGATAAACGTCCCCTGCCTGAGGACAAAAAACCACTCTCCATTTCGATTAGGTAATAACTAGGGGGGTGGTTTTTGAATCGATAAAGAAAATGTAAAATACAAGATGACGTCACGATGACGTCATTATCGCTTTTCGTTTGAAATTCGAACGTCGACTCGTATGCGACGACTTTTTCTCTATCGTTTCGAAAATCAAGCTCTAATTCGCTACTAGCTACTACTGCTAGCTACTTTAGTGTTAGTAAACAAAAAAGATTCCGAATAGTGAAATCCAGTAAATGGAAATTGGAACCAGAAGACGTAAAATTAGAAATTTAAGCGAAAAGAGATATTTTAGCTACGTACTGCTAGAACCTGCCGTATAAATTCAAAACAATCCGAACATAAATATTGACTCACAGCTTTGAAGAAAAAGTACATTTTGTGTAACGGCAGCCTGATTGTTCCCATCATGCATGATTCAGTATAAAGTAAAACAAATATTATCCATCGGATTTCCTTTGCTTTGTACCTATGTAAGTAGGGACTTTATTCATGCAGTGTCTTGTCCTTAAGTAAACAAGCTTTTGAATAAAATGACTTATCTATCTATACAAGCCTATTTGAATGAGAGAGCCCTTTCTCGGGCTAACTCTACTGTATTATCAAAGCTTAGATCTGCATTGTCTGGAAATCCATTTTGTAGGCTTTGGTACGCAAGTCTAATAAAACCTGGAAAGTTTTCTATTTGGCAACAGGGTTTTCTAGGGATTTTTGTTTTTCCCACATTTATTTCTCAAATTTTGCTTATTTAATCATACTAATTCACCCACTTCAAGGATGCCGGTAACTAAAAACTCATCCTGTAGATTTTATCTATACTATCTATACTAATATTATAAAGACGTAAAGTTTGTGAGGTTGTAGGAAGATTTCTCTGGATCTACTGAACCGATTTTAAAAATTCCAATTTACCAATAGGTAACCACGTTATTTGTGAGTGTCATAGGCTATATATTAATAAAAATTGACTATATATTATATATTAAGAAGGCTATATATTAAGAAAGACTTTTTCGTGGTAGTCAGATTTGCAAAGTAAGTCGGAGAAAAAACGGTCGAACGAAAAGGTTAACTAACGCTGCCTCAACTATGAGAGATATATGATTAAGTTCTAGAGAAAAGTTGTAGAGCTTGATAATGCCTACAAAAAAGTCAGCGACATCATATGTCTAAATTTTATATTTAAGTCACAAAAAGTAGTTTTTATATTAAAAACATAATTTAATCGGTCATGTTTATTTGTCATATTATCAATAATTATGCGTTCATATCAAAATAAGTAAATTTATCGTCTCAAATGTTTCAAACAAAAGAATTTTCCCTTTTACTGCATAAATGGTTAAAGAGATAAGACACTCACAAATAAGACACTCACAAGAAGACACTCACAAATAACGGTAATATAGTCAAATTGGCATGCAAATACATACATACATATGCACTAAATATATAACCCTTCTTTTGGCAGTCAGGAAATAAATCATAGCACTCAGTACTAACCGAACCACACTCATAATTTCATCACAGGTAAAAAAAATACCGCCCAACGAAGTGGGCACGGGTCAGCTAGTCATTCTATATGATGAGACTATTGATTATATTGCTCAATGTCTTACTACAATTTGGCAGTCAGGATTTTACAACGAAACGCTACGTGTAGTAGGAGCTACTCGTTCAACAAATTTCGTGGTTTCGGCGACCTTTATGGTACAAAAGTATAGCGGCGCACTGTAGATGGCGGTCTAAGCACGCCTATATGGTATAGAACTATAATATAATAACAAACTAATTTCTAATGCATAGCTTTTATCATATTAATATAATTAACATAATGACGTAACAATAGCTAACAATTACGAACTTTAATGTTCAGATAGACTGGTATATGGCATTCTATGGGCTCGATTGTGATTCTTCGTGAACTAAAATGGGAAATTAATCCGTGTGAACGAGATAGGGCAATACGCTAGAGCGGAATGTGAAATGAACGGTTGTCACTTTATCGCTTTAAACCCACAAAAGATAAGCATCTGACTACCCACAAAAGATAAAGCATCTGAATCTAACACCGCACGAGATGGGCCCGATTGCGAGATAGAGCAATATGTTAGAGCGGAATATGAAACGAACGATCGTCGAAAAAAACTACCTGTCGAACTTATACTCATCCGAATAAATTTTAAGACATTTCGTGCGGTGTTAGAACCATATGCTTTATCTTTGGTGGGTACTTTTAATGCGAAAATGTGACAACCGTTTCTTTCACATTCCGCTCTAGATTATTGCCCTGTTTCGTTCACACGAACTAATTTCCGATTTTAGTTCACGAAGAAACACAATCGAGCCCATGTGTTCAAATTTATTCGGACGAGTATAAGTCCGACGGGTAGTTTTTTATCGACGATCGTTGGTTCATTTTCCGCTCTAACGTATTGCTCTATCTTGTTCGCTTGAACTAATTTCAGTTTTAATTCACAAAGAAACGAAATCGGGCCCTATCTCTACGTATTATATCTGTGCTGTAATCGCCCTAAAAATGCTATAGTTGGCGCTAATAACTGAATGCTATTATTGGTTAAATTATTGGGCTTTTATAATCAATTAGTCTATTACAACAGGGTTATTCTAGTTCGATTGATTTTAAAACTTTGCTGTGAGTGATTTATTGATGGGAATTTATTTTAAAACTTTGATGTGAAACTTTGACACGGTGGCATAGTGGCTAGGTGGCCTGATCTTACATAGTAAAGTACCGAGTTCCATTCCCGGCTGGGTCACCATTTTCCGTTGGGATAAAATTAACGGAATCGCCTTTCAATCTTGTCCGACATGCTTAATCTTAATCCAATACAATAACAAAACACAGTATAGCGGTGTCAACTACAACGGATGAACCCGTCACCCCAGTATAAAATCGATGCGCCCTCCGAGTCCGGCCCCCCACCACCGTTATAACCTACGCAGTGGCGGCAACGGTATGCAACCTACCCGCAAAACAACGGATCGACAGGTCTTTCAGTCTACCCTGGACAATGGCAGATGCAACGTCGCCGAAACGTTGGGTGCTACAATTTTCACGCTGTAAATTCGTTTCTATCCTATTTATAACCGTCACCCCTGGCTGGTATAACGATATTATGTGATCGTTCTTTCAGCCGTGGTATGAGCATAGAAGACTCAGAGACAAGTCAATCTACTGTATATATAGCTCGCTAACAGCCTGTTAGAGACCAACGCCTTACGGCCGGAAAGGTACACCGGGAAAGGTACCCAGCGGGCAGCCTCGCCCTCTAACTACCAGTTTTCGTAGGCTATCTCCGTCTGGGGTTAACCTTCAGGATACCTCTGCGTTCTTTGCCCGTAGTGCCACATTGATCGAGTGGCCCAAGGTCATTTCAAGAGTGGCATGACAACAAGAGACAGTATATTACCATAGTCTCCAGAATCCTTCAGCCATTAGTCTGAGTGCACAACCGATTGGCGTCGCCGAACGGTGCTCAACCCGTCCAGTAGCGCCGGGATGCAATCCCGCCAGGAGAAGCCGGTCCACCGGCTTTGAGGCCTAAGACGCGTGAGTCTTACCCTGGGTAGCCTTTCGCACGAGGAGGCTTCTGAATAGGAACCGAATCGTGAGTTAAGCCGTTTCGAGAACAAAATGGATCTTGTGGTCCAAGCTGCACAACACTATTCGCTACCAATAACAAGACACACACTTACAAACGTGTTACACGCACACACACATATAAACACCATAGTATGATTAATTGTAATAAATTGTCGTAAGATAATAAACCCGGCCATTGGTAAATTTTACAATATAGAGTAGAAACAAAAGTGATATTACTAAATGATATTTTTTTTTTGGGTTTTCCAGCATACCCTGTCCTTAAGATTGGTATGTTATCTAGGTATGTATAATCAATGTTGTTACGAATCACTAAGTAGGGCCAGTCAATCCTATTTTAACCGACTTCAAAAAAAGGTGGACGTTATGAATTCGGTTGTATTTTTTTTTAATGTTGATTACCTCAGAACTCTGCTATTTATGAACCGATTTGAAAAATCTTTTTTGAAAAATCGATTTGAAAATACTTACACATTGGTACCATTTTTGACAAAATACTGTTCTGATGATGGGATTCATGAGGAATTAATGGAACTAATCCAATATTACCATTTGAAATTAAAAATTTACGTGTTGGTTCAGTTCTGATGACAATGCATTTTTAATGGTAAGCATAACCTGATTCGACACCCAGGGTTGGCTTCCGACGAGGGGACTCCTCGACGGTGAACAGCACAGACACAAAATTGTATATGAATTCAATTACGACAGCACGTTCTAAGTTTAACCAAGACATGGGACTGCGGTACCCAGGGTTAGTTTCCAACGAAGGAACTCATCAACGGTCAACAGCACAGACACGAAATTTTGTATACGCATTCAATTATGACGCATTACACTATGGCATGGCTGCTGCACTTATAGACATTTTTGAAGTTGGTTTTCTTAAATTAAAATTTTGTCTATTTTATGTTATCACTTCCAGATAAGTTTGTTATATTTGCCTCGACAGTTAAAACCCTCTATAATATAATCACATTAGGGTTGGTTGTGATTGTCATAGTGAGTATTATACTAAACCCGCCCATTGCGAAGTTCAAAAATATAGAAAAGAAACAGACAAATAATTTTTCTTTTGTTTTCAACCAGATGATTCATTAAGCTTTACCAATTTAGTTATAGGTAACTAACGTTACTGAGTCTAAGGGGCTCTCTAGACGATCAAGCATGCTTGTCAAGCATCGCGTCGCGGGCTGGGAGGGGATCGTAAACCGCAGGAAATATGCAAATATTTTTTTTTTTATATTCACTAAAAATGCTTTATGAATATCGTGACTCCCTGGTATAACACTACAACATTAGGAATTTTTGGTAAATATAAAAAAAAATATTTGCATATTTCCTGCGGTTTACGATCCCCTCCCAGCCCGTGACGTGGAACTTGACAAGCATGCTTGATCGTCTAGAGAGCCCCTAAAAACATTCAGATATGATGTGGGATTATTCATACATGTCAGACATTGCAAACAGAGACATGATGCAAATTTCTGCATTTGCGTTTTCGCTGCATTATGCAAACGCAAGGACTACTAGGTACGTTTGATTCTGCTGGATCAGTTATAACAGTTATAACACACTTAAGAGTTTGAAAGTTGCGCATTAATTATTTAAGTAGGATATAATTTGTATAGATGATTTTTTTGGGGATACCTATATTTTGTGATAGAATGCTGAAAATTTAACAGAAAACGTAACCCCCTCCCTCGTTAATTTAAAATGGATTAAATTAAAATTAGAAAAATATATTCGTAGATCAGCGGTTTTCCAACTTTTTCGGCGATGGAACACTTTTGGGAAGCGAAATATTTAACGGAGCCCTAAAAATAGTTTATTTGCATTTTCTATTAATAATCACATTACCATCAGTTACATAACATATACCTACTTAAAGAGAAAAACATAAATATCTATTAATCAATTTTATTGGTATGACACTGTTTCTTATTTTTCATTAATTGGTTAGGTAATAGCAGGCTTGATAGAAGAGACTTGATGTCTCATATCAGATAGGAGAGGTGTATTTATTTTTTTTTTCAGTATTCTCGTGAAGCACCTATAGAGTCTTTGCGGCCCTAGGGCTCCGCGGAGCACACTTTGAGTATGGCTGCCCTAGATTATAAATAGGATAAAACCGAATTTAACGGGAGAAGTTTGTAGCACACAATGTTTCGGCGATGTTGCAACCGCCGTTTTCCAGGGTAGACTGAAGTGTTGTCAATCATCATCTGCTGATAGGTGGCAAACTGCTGTTGTTGCGGCGGCGGGTTCGGCGCACGCGAATTTTAAATTCCGCCGAGCACACAACACGCACTATATCTTGTGTTTACCACCTTGCGCTCGGCAATGGCCTTTGAGATCATTTTAAGAAGCGGGTTCACGTAGTAGATAGTTTGAAACCGTCTTCGTCTACATTGAAGTTCAGGGTTTCTTCTTTTTTCAATGGCTTACCGGATCGAGCAGGGAGAGTAAAATTGTTCTTTGGATAGTACAATGGGGTTTTTTGGGGTTGTTCGAAGATCGTCGATTTTTAAATGCTTTTTTTTTAACTTGCAATGTTCGTATGTAAGTGGTCCATTTAAAAATTAGCATACCATTATTCAACCACTTTCTGGTATTTGATTTAGCTGAAATTTGGCATACTTATGTAAGTTCTGTGACAATGTAATATTATGGTACCATCGCCTGATTTGCCTGATTTGATGATGGAGACGGAATGTAGGGACTGGAACTCCCAGATCGCAAATGTTTGGATAGACGATTTTGGACTAGTATGTTTTGTTATCATGGGTAGGTATTTTCCATTAGGTACACATAATGATATTGACCTGAAGATAGAGCCGGAAGATTGCATTTGGAACTCCCAGATGAAAGTGCTAAGATAGTCGAGTTTTGGGATCGTTTGAAAGGTCTGATCGAGTACATTCCGGAAATATACATGTAACTATATAGATAAATACATAAATCATTAAATATTTCGTAAAAAAGCCTAATAAAAATCATTTTAATTACAATAGTTCACTTTCTGTAACGACAGTCGTGGTTTTTATTATTTTCAATATATTTACTTGTTATTATGCTATTCTTTAATCATTTTGTGATATTGACGAAGACAAGAACAAGAAAAATATTTTGTATATTAACACTAATAAAGTACTTAACATATTATTTTGGATTCTGTATCCTTTGATGATTGGTCACTTTTTTTTAATTTTTAAGTTTGACGTTTGCAATAATACTTACTTATGAAGGGACACAACTGAAAATTTTATAAATTATCTTTAATATGGGATGTGTGAAATTAAATTATGAAAATCATATACTTTTCACATGTAAATTCTATACTAGGATATCGCATTCAGGTATGGGGACTTACATTTCCCACATGTGTATACGTTAGGAAAGTGGAAAATATTCAAATTCGAATACTGAAACAAATGGCACCGAAAGGCTCAATACAAATTAAGCACAATAGTTACACAGAACTCTACTCCTCAATTGAAATATTGCATATAAGTTTCTTCGTATGGTATAAGATTCTGCTTGACAACAACGAAAACGGTTCGTTGCGAATACCTGCCGATCATGTACACAGAACTCGGCTACGTGAAAAGGGGTATTTGAAATATAACAAGCAAAACAATTATTACGGCGATAGAACTTTTGAATTCATTGTTCCAAAATTATTCAATCACTTTTCTATTAAATTAGACAACTCAATCAACAAATACTTACTAAAGAAAACATTGAAACTTATACTACTAAGCAACCTAAATAATGACTTACCCAGGCGAGCTAATTAAAATAATATAAATATTAAAGGCGAGCTAATCGAGCTAATTAAAATAATATAAATATTATATAATATAAATACTATAACTGAGAAATTAAAAACTCTATTAGTATAAATTAGCATAAATATGTAAAAGCATTAGCAAAACTATAACAAGTAAAAATTCTGTTAGGCTAAATTAGCATTACAATCACTATGTAGAATAATTAGGGTAAACCAAGCTAGTTAAGATAAGTTAGGTTATGTTAGGGCATAAGTATAGATATCTAGTGTAAATCATTTTATTAGTGTAATCATTTATTATTGTAATTGTAAATAAAGTAAGTACACATATTTAGTGTATATCAAGATAATTAGTATAGGTTAGGCTATGTGAGGTTAGGATAGGAAGTAGGTATATTAGTGGAAAATCATTTATTTACTGTAATTATTTATAAGTATATATTCAGCTAGTTATTATAGGAAATATAGGTTAGGTTAGGTCAGGTTAGGAATTCAATACATCTACTTAACGTAAAAAGTTCTAATAGTTAATATAAGTATAATATGTAATTAGATAATATAAGTCAGATATGAACACATTATTGTTAGTTACTCACTGAAAAGGCACTAGCCTTAGTGGGGAACTGAAATATATAATTTGTATCTTTTTTTGAATAAAAAGTGCTACCAAAAAAAAAAAAAAACTAACATCCATACCTTACTATTTCCAGAAATCCTTTAAATGTTAAAGGTACTTCCTAACAGTGTTTTGAAAATATCGACAAACTTTAAATAAATCTAGAAAAAATGATTTAATTTAACACCAAGAAAAATTATATTTTTGTAGTTGCTACGCCTTTTAAGCGATGGTTCGATATATGTACCTATGTATTGTGATATCAGATGCTATTCAATTGTTCATATTAGTATGTCTGAAAATACATAAAAAAATATTGAGACAGTTGTTATACAGGCAGATAACAAGTGCAATATGCACCTGGTATTTACATAGACTTGACTGGTTAATGGTTAAAGTGATCTTGAGAAGGTTATATGTTGAATTTGACATTAAAATGGCATATAAAAGTGCAGACATATCAGTACTATTATCGCGATTTTAACGCAAACAGAATATGTGGTAGGTACCTGAATAAGGTAAAACTGAAAGAAACCCCGGCCATTTAATTGGATTACCTACAGTAAAAACGGGAACCTTTTTTCAGAATCCTTTTTTGATATTAGAAGAAAAACGTTACAACTATGTACCTACATACACATCTTAAATGACTTAGTGATGCCTCGAAACTTGCAAAATTAAACATTTTGAAAAAATAGAAAAAAAATAAATTTATTTTTAATAAAAGTGCTTCTTTGATCTTACTGATTAAACTACCTCAAGGATGCCGTTTAATTTAATCTTAATCTGTATACAGGCTGTATCACATAAAAAAGGTTACCCCACTTTGATCGTTCTTTCTTCGAATTAATCTGGATTCGGCCATTACTTACCAATCATGAAATCTGCTACACAAATAAAATTAAGCGCTTAGTGTTTGGTATACCAGCGAATAGTGCATTTACCAGCGAATAGTGTTTGGTAACGTTTTTTAAGACAACCTATAGATACTGAAATAATCTAATGAACCACGATGTAAAAAAAAATATCGTCCCATTGCAGACAAAACTACCGTAAAAAAAATTACAGAAATGTAGTCTATATAAATAAAAATGAAATGCTATTCGTTGGTAATGGCATATTAGGTTGAACGGTTTGACCGACTTGGCTATTTTTTAAAAATGTTCGTAATAGTCCAAATAAGGTCCTAACGGAAAGTAAAATTGGAAAAGTTGCCTGGAAAATTGGAAAATTCAAACAAAACTGAAAGTGCTTTTGCTCTACCGAGTCTGCTCTATCGAACGATAGATATCCGTAATTATTTTTTTTAATAGAAACGACATATTGGGTTTATTCTTTTTTTCTTTTGGGATGGAAATATTTCAATGTATGAATGAATGAAAATAAATCTGGAAGATCTTGCGGAAAAAGCCAAAAAACGCATTCCAGCCTAAATTAAAATAAAATTACATTTGTCTACATCTGTGTTGTTTTGCGATCTGTTAAAGGAAGGTAGTTATTAATATTCCAGTTTATTCCATTTTTGAAATATGCTAGAATGATGAACGCCCAGAGCCGCCCAGAGGCTATTATACTTCTTAATCTTCCAAAACATCTTGCTTGAAATCAACTGCAAAAAAATGAAATTAACGACGGAAACAACGAAACCCATTACGTTACCCACATGTATTTTCCACCAATGTATTATTTTTTTCAGTCCAACCAAGCAACCACTAGTTTAGGGGGGGGTTGTGGGGGTTTTGCGGGTTGGGGGAGGGGTTTGGGGGTGGGGGAAGGAGTGGGTGAGATGGTGGAGGGGGGGATTTGGGGAGGTGGAGTTTGGGTAGGGGGTAGAGTTTGGGTAGGGGGGTTTAAGGGTTTTGGCGGGGGGGGGGGGGAGGGGTGGTGTGTATTATTGCCGGGAAAGCCTTGGGGGGACACAACGGTTTTTTTCTTTGTTTACATATTCCAATAGCTTTTTCACAAATTAACAAAAAGATCACAAACAAATTTATTGAAATTTTGAGAGGACAACGTCTGTCGGGCAGCTAGTTTTTAATACAACCGAAATTATTTAATTAATTATTTTTAATTGTACTCGCTCTTTCTAAAATTGTTCAAGATATATGAAGTAGGTACCTAATATGTTTTAATCTTTTTCCCTATACATGTAGGCATCTAATGTTATTTCTACGATAAATGCGAATTCCTATTGTTGTGGTTTTTCAATTTGGGTCATAAATATCTGCTTTTCAATGTCATTTACAACGAATTGAATATGCATATAGGTATTTCACTGAGAAAAATATTGGAATTCTTAATACTTTAACATTTTGTTATTACGGTTTTATACAGAATAATGATGTTCCAATCGTAATGTTGTTGAAGGAATTTTGTTGAAACTCCAATACTCGATTATGAGTAGGTACCTACTCCTTGCGGTTATTACGAAAATACCAGTATACTGTAACTTCAACATAATTCATGTTCCGGCTTACGACCATACGTATGAAATGACATGCTGTCATGTTAGAAGCAAGTGCTTGAGGTCGCGACGTAATGAAATTACGCGTTGTTAGGCGATCGTATCGGAAAGAGAAGGCAATATTAAAATTTTGAAACACTATTCTAGGTTGTTGCGAGTTACCTAAGTACGCATACATCTACAAATAATGCTGAATTATCCAGTCATTAATATGTAAGTACATTAAAATGTGTGTTTTTTTCATTTCAAAAGTAGGTATACATTCCCATTCTGTACGAATAATTTCTGGAATACAGCGTAGAGCAGTATCATTACTGGAATAGTTCCGCAACATGCTAGTGACAAGCTACAACTGGGTGTTTATGGATGTTGATATATTTGCCACAACCCCAGATACATTTAAAAATCTAATTATGAATATATAACAATTTAATTAAGTAATCTGTTTATTATGAAAATAGTTATTCTCCTCTTATCTTTGTATTTACATAACTTATTCCTTTTTTTCTATTTTTCGATCTCGTAAAATGTGTCATTACATAATTATATATTTTATTTTCTTATTAATATGTATTTAATAATTAATTCATTTATTACCATATTAATATACATGTTTATGAATCTATTTACTGTTTTTTCTGCTCTATTTACTTTATATTTACTCTTTTAATACGTTGAACTGTTTAGTAACTTAGCAATTCATTTTCAGTATATTTTCTGTTTATTTAAAAAACCCTAATAATTTCACTTTTCACTTTTAAAAATGCTTGTATATTTTAAACTTTTCTTTTATATAGAATAACGCACTATATGACCGTTTAATTGGTGGAAACATATAAATGGTTTATGAATGTTATATTTTGATTAAGTAAGTAGGTATGTTTTTTGTACTGTCTGTTTCCTGAATAAAATAAAATAAAAAGACACAGTAAATACCGTCACGCCGACACCGTTTCGCGACATGTTAATTCATACGTATGCACCACGGTCGATGTTAGGTATATATGTAGGTACTCCTTGTTGAAACATGCGTATTTCCGTGTATAACAGCTATATATTTTTCTCAGCGTATTTTTCAACATTATTATACCTACCCAATAAGGTAATAGGTTTTTTCATGTCCTAAAACGACTTGCTCTTACGAACACAGGTGATACGTCCGCTATATTATCGCCTGAACGCAACAACCCGTATCACGTTCGAGTACGCTCGAGTATAAAAATAACCCGAAAAAATAATACAAAAGAAAATAAAAATAATCCGAAACCCACAAAACGTACCTACGTGATAGGTCAAATTGTTCCTACGATACTAAATACTAAAAAGGGTAATAAATGGGTCTCTTATGTAAAAAACTGTCTGGTGTATCGTAAACAAGTATTCTTATTGGGAAATCTAGTGAAAAACCCAACGATTTTTAACTACCTTTTGAATGATAGCTTACCCAATGGCAGAGCGGTTAATATGTGTTTTTCAGTAGGATACATGTGAATGAACTACTCTAATGAAGGTGGTCCCCCAACAGGAAGTGTGACCACCTCATTTCTGAACCCTGGGAACGCCTATGGTCAAGGTAGAAAATTATAATTTCTACTCGTTTAGCTGCTATTTCACGTTTCAGTGATATGGCGAAACCCGCCTTTCAAATTTAAGGGGTTATGTCGAGTTCGAAATAACACGACAGGCACGGATTTAGCTGCTTGTTTATCTAGGTTTTTGCAAACCGCCGAATGAAATGATTCGGCACAAAGAACGAATACAAAAAAGGCTTTCGTGGAAGTAATCCGCGAGGGAAACGCGATACTTTCGTTCGTTCGTTTGAATCGAAACAATGAGCGGGCTAGATTCGAATATCGAATTTCGCGGACCGACTTTTTTTGCGATCGCAAATCGTGAATTGTGATGACGTCACGATCGATTGATTGGACGACAATGGAGCGTTGACGTGAATTGCAAATTAGAGAATGGTAGGCATTCAACTCTGTCTGGAGGAAGGAAGGGATAAGGAGAAGTTAATATTTGTGTTTTTAAAGGAAACCCTTTGTGATTAAGACCATCCAATTTAGAGTTACCAATAGGACAACTTACGCACACTTTGTACCAAAAGTGTAAAAAGTTGTAAAAAGACCTACTTTGCAAAAAAAAATACTAGGTAGGTAGGTATATAAATAACAAAACGGCTCATTGAGTGATCCATTCCTGATATTATTGTAAGTTATTTTTGACCGAAAAAATAGGAAGAGATTTCAATTCTGCGCGTTTTTTTTTTGTATGTTTTCATAAATAAAATAAAAACGAATTTAACGCGTAAAGTTTATAACACCCGACGTTTCAGCGATGTTCGAACCGCCGTCCAGGATAAACCGTCTTCCCTGACAGTCTACCCTGAACAATCTACCTTAGACAACGGCGGCTGCAACATCGCCGAAACGTAGGGCTTTACACACTTCACGCACTAAATTCGTTTTAATCTTACCTATAATGTCAAAACAGCCGCAATAGTCTTTGATTACATGATTTTCATATTTCCGTCAAATCTGAATGGATTTCAAAGACATTTTTTTTATTTGAATGGTTGTACAAATAGAGTTGTCAACTGCAACGGGTAATCCCGTCACCTCAGGAAGTTTTAACGATTGGTCGTTCTCTCTCCCGTGAAGTGAGCGCAGAAAACTTGGACAAAACAGTCTACCGTCAAGTTCCGCCATATGCCCGTAAGAGGCCAACGCCTTATCCGCGAGATAACCAGGTATGTTACCCAGCGGGCTTACACTCACGCCCTTACTTCCAATTGCGACCAGATTACTCCGGTCTCTCGATTGGTTACGAGTTCGGGGTCGCTTGCGCGGATTGTTAGTCAGAGTGCACAATCGATTGGCTTAGGCCGCACGGTGCGCAGACCGTTCAGGAGCGCCAGAAGGTTGACTCTTAGGGGAAACTAGCCCTAAGGTCAGAGCCCTGCCCGGGCTCGCACTTCATGCGTGGAGACCGCCGGCTGGGTGTTGACCCGTGAGTGTGACCAACCCTGAACAAAATGGATCTTCGTGGCCAACTCAGCAAGGGCCCATTAGCTCCCAATGAATTGTACAGTTAATGGTTAATGGTTAATGGTCTCAATGGTTGTATAGTTAAGAGTTTCAAGGAGATAGGTGAGGGCAGCAAAATGGTTCCTCATTTATGGATCCGCTTTGATACTTTATTTAATTAGTCCTTATACTCTTCAAAAAAATCATGAATCAAAAGATCTTGAGATATGGTCGTTCCCGGGTTGTCATGTCATGTCACCCTAATTTCAGCACTTCTTTTATTTTTATATTAATTAATCCAGTTAGTATAATTATTGTATATTGGTTGTACAACTAGGATGCTCCCATCATCGATATATAATGGCCTAAATAGGCCTTTCGCTCGCGAAAATGCACTTTTATACTAATGTGGATCATCGCCAGTAGTACTGCCAGTAGTTCCCGGTGGAAGCGATCCCATGACGAATATTGCCGGGCTATTTTCTCGCATACCTATATATTTGTTTTTAAAATTTAAGAAATATTCATTCTGTACAAAGAAACCTGTAGGTAAAGTCAATTTGCCTACACCAAGAGTAGGAATTATACTAACTGGCCTAATTAATATAAAAATAAAATAAAACGTGCTGAAATTAGGGTGACATGACATGATCACCCGGGAACGACCATATCTCAAGATCTTTTGATTCATGATTTTTTTGAAGAGTATAAGGACTAATTAAATAAAGTATCAAAGCGGATCCATAAATAAAAAACCAATTTATAATTTAGGCCTAAAAAATTGGACATTTTAATTTAATTTTATTCACTAGTTAATTCTCTAGCGTCGCGCTAAGCCACATTTTTTATTTGGACCCTAAATTAATTACAATTAATTTAAACGGGAAAGCGCTATGAAAATTAGGCTAAATTTGCTTTACTATTTATTTAGTTATTTAATTTAACATCGCTAATATTCATCCCAATAAACAAGTATTAAAAAATAATAACATAAATCAAAATTGAACACGACCGATATGAGCATTAGCATGTATGTAGGTACTGCTGCTGCCAACTAAGTGCCAGGACTTGTTTCAGGGCGGCGAGCTCTCTAGATTTATATTCACATATATTCGGCAATTTCAAAAACTTTTAATACCCTTACACGCACCACTGCGCAAGATCGTCTGTTTAGTTTCCGCCCGCTAGCCGGCGCGTACTCACTTGGACTCAGTGCCTGACTCTTCATCAACGCTAGATTTTTATTGGTCAAACTCTACAGCTGTGCTCCCGCCTATTTCTTGGTGAGTTACCCCTAATTTAGATATTTTTCACAGGTCTTATGTCGCCTATAGGTATACATAACCGTACCTAAACATTAGGGTTGATTATAAGACATTGTACTCATAGTAGTCTATAAGTCCGTCCATTGTACTTACAATATGTATATAAGGTACAATAAAGATGTATGCTAATAATCGAAAGTTGTCGGTAGCTATAGTTAGTGCAATAGCTACTTTAACTGCAGTTGGCGGTGTTTGAAGGACTGTCTGATTAGGTAGTTGCGGTTTTGTAAATTGGGCCGACCGAACTCGCCAGCCTGGGTAAACTTACCTACCTCCATTTTCGAAGTTTGCCCGCAAATGGCTTTCTGTTGGGCAACTCTATTCCAGCTCATGCACTGCCCATCGAAACGCCTCAGTATAGAACATGAATAAGTAAAGTACAGAACTCTAATCAATATACCTATTTAAATATTAGGTATCTACTTATATATTATTCAAAGATTTTATTAAAAAATGGATTGTATCTCCCCAAGACTTAACCGGCAAGTAGAACCTCTATCAACCCCCCCCCCCCCCCCCGCTCTAACCTAACCTCACCTTTTGCGCCAACTCGCTTCTATATTTGTACGGTTTTTCATAGTAATTAAATGATATGGTATTTTTACAAAAAACATGTAGTATTTTCTTAAATATGAAGGACTTAAAATATTATTGTGTCGCTCGCATAAGATAGGTACCTATATCCCAACCAAAATTTCACAAAGTGATTTCCAAAAGTGATTTCCAACAAGGCACCGTGCAATGGATTTCAAGTTAAAGTATGGTGGACCGATTTTAACCGCAATCTGTTTAACTCTTGCCATGACCAAATAATGCCGGCATGCCAAATTTCGGCATGCTCAATCGGATTTAGCGTTTGGGCGCAATCGTGGAGGAATACACACACACACACGCGCGTACACACACAGACCGACAGACACTCAAACAGAGAGACTTCAGTCTGGAAATGGTCTTAATCGTCTCGGGGGCGGGGCAAAATCTATAGATACATTCATCTTCATTTCGATTTTTTACCGCGTTCACCATATATCCTTTTAGGTTGGTAGTCCGGTATTATAAAAAATAAATGCTTATTATCTGTTAGTGTTTATTACCTTTTATTGTAAAATTTTCGCAATAGGCGGATTTCCTATACTTATTACGACATTCACTCACAAGCAACCCTATTATAAAGTGTGTATATGTAGGGGGAAGTACCCTAACGCCGGACGGCACCTAGCGTCGGACACTAATAGTAGGGTAAAGGCCCAACCATTGGACCACTTAACTTCAAATTGTTATATTTCTTAAGATTAGATTTTTAAAATAAAACTGAGTAAGACTTTAGAATAAGTATTTATTCTTGTATTACAATTACTGAAATTTTTACCAAAATACTTACTCCAATGAAATATATTAAGAGAAAACATAAAGAAATATGGTTCCAATAATTGGACCTTTGGCACGTTCTTTGGACCAGTGAAGTTCTATCATTGGACTTCTAATAATGGTACTTTAAATGGAAATAGAAAAACTATGGGTCCAATCATGGTTCCATTAACAATTTAAACAATAAAATTACATCTAATCTTACTCAATAACAATAAAAATTTTGAAACAAGTCTGCTTGGCAACAGTTTTTAAAAGGAAAAAGAATCAACCCCTTCGAGTTGTAACATATTGTTTCATCATTATTTTTAGTTGTAACAACTCACAAAAAATATATAAAAAGCAAAAAAAATAGTATTTTTGAACATAGTGCCATCTAGTGACATCTCCTACATGTTGGACACACATATTTCTTCGTTCCCTTTTTCACTCCGGCGCAATCTTCATGTACCCAATCCTTGCATGTGAGACATTGTATCATCCCTTCCATTGCAGCAAATTGGCACAACTTGCAATACCACTCTTCTTCCTCTGTTTTAGTAGAGTTATTTTTATTTCTTTGGCTGTTTTTAGTTTTAATTTCTTTGACTTCTTTTTTGTTTTTAGCATTATAATTCTTTTCATCTTTTTTCATTTGGAATTTTACTTTCATATCAAGTTTAATTCTTTTCGCACGTTGAGTATCTTCTAAGCCATTTTTGTACGGTGACGACGTCAGTTCGACTGATGTTTGGCTTTTTCGGCTCTTTTCTTTCAATCGTGAAACAATTTCCTTAGCTCCAGGGGAGATTTCTGATATCATATAATTAAAACTTGTGCTTGCTTTAGGGGATGATGGAGTGGTGAATGTAGACGATGATAGTAATTTATCGACAGAGGATCGGACTCATCAGTGATTCCCAGAGGCGTGAGAGTGATAGAATTATTTTTTTTAAAAAGCGATGGCGACGATACTTGAGCTTCGACGAATTCAATATCTTGACTGGAAGTATTTTCAATATTCGATGATGAAGATGTTTCTGCTTCGAATAACTCTAATCCTTGACTGAGCATGCCATCTACAGATGATGTTGGAGAGGCTCCTACTTCGATATATTCAAGTCCTTCATTAAGCGCCTTTTCAACTGCAGGGTTTTGATTTTGATTAGAGAACGCTGACATATTTTCTCTTTCCTCTACTGCAATAAAATCGTGGTCTTTAAAAACGTGTCTGTCAAAGGGGTATATGCCAGTTTTTGCAAATCCGTTAATTGCCGTACCTACAGAAGCTGCTCTTGCATATGCTTTACCAAACAGCATTGAGATTTGATGCTGAGTTACGCATCTTCCTGGATTAGCTCGAAGCCACTTCTCTGTCTCGTCTATCATGTAAGTACTTAGAGGTTTGAAGAATGATACGTCTAGAGGCTGCAGTTTATGCGAAGTGTGCGCGGGTAGGGAAAGCATTACAACACCATGCCTCTTAGCATAGTCTAGTGCTTCAAGGTTTTTGGTGTGGGTGGAGTGTCCGTCGAGTATAAGAAGCACTTTTTTATCCAGCGATGGTTTTACAGCTTCAACGAAATTTCGCAGCCACAAGTAAAATATGTCCTTATTTATATAACCGCTTTTCTCATTGTAAGCGAATGTCGTACCGGGCGGTGCTCCATCTTGAAGTTCGACCAGAGCTCGTTTTCGTTTAAATATGATCAATGGTGGAATAAATGCACCGGCAGCACTAGCGCAACATACAGCTGTTGTTGTGGTTCCACGCTCACCGCTTGTTATGGAGCCTACTTGGTGCTTGCCCTTTTTAGCAAGGATTTTTCGTGGTTTCTTCTGAACAGTAGACAGGCCCGTTTCATCCATATTAAAAACTCTCTGTGCCTCATTAATATTGTGATTCTCTAGAACGCTCTCTAGTTTATCAAAAAAATCGTTGACAGATTTCTTGTTGAATGCCGTGGCTCGATTGAAAGAAGTAGCCCTTGGCTGGCGTAGAGATAACTGTGGGTGTCTTTTCATAAATGAAACAAACCATTTTTTGCCTGCCATTTCTTTTTCTTGGTTGAATCTGTGTTTGATGTTACACTTATTGGCGAGTTTGAAAGCAAGGTGGCAAACATCATCTCTCGTTACCCCGAATAAACATGCCTCTAATTCAAGCACATGCTTTACGAGTTCTTGTTCTAACTCTGCTGTCAAATCGGAAGATGATCCGGGAATCTTAATATCTTCTTTGGAATACTTGTTACACCCATCCAAGCGTCTTTTAAGAGTTGCCTTAGGGATGCCGAACATACGCACGGCAGCGTTTAGGCCAACTTCTTTGTTGCGAAGTGCAAGAAGGGCCAGGCGCATACTTGGCTCGTTCCATGCGTAGTATGGGCCGCGCGTTGACATTCTGATAATCAAGAAAATTATAAATTACTACTAGTTTGTATAAAAGTAATATATAATAAGCCTTCATTGGACCGGTCCATTGGTAGTCCTTTAAAGTGGTCCAACAAAGGTGCCATTGCCGTTTTTCGAAAAAAGATTATTTAACAACTAATCCAAAAACTTTATGGAAAAAAGTACATACACATTGGGTAGAAGATTTATCATCAATAATATAAAAACAAAAACAATATTAAAAAAATGAATAAAGTAAAACTTACGCTCAAGTTTCTCGAACATCGACGTTGTATGGACGGCCTCGTGAACACTCGGACGCACGGCCTACCTCGATCGCTGCGCGAGCGGCACTGAGAAGCGTGCAGTGGGTAGAGGGGACTATCGGACGCCATAGCAACTAGTTCAGCGCGTTAGGGGACACGTGGTTTCTTAGAAACTTCGCCGGTCCATTTGTGGCACTGGTCCAATGATTGGGCCTTTACCCTACCTATCTCGACAAGTCGCGGCGCGATCGATATAAAGACGGGTGAAAAGAGTGCGGGGAAGCGTACGCTTTTCCTTTTCCTACGTATCTGTATCGATCGCGCAGCGACTTGTCGAGATATAATTAGCACAGTAGGGTATACCAGACAGTAGCTTCTCTTAGAACGAAATTGAAATAAAATCGAATAGGTACGTCACGAGTCGTAAGGGCTCGTATATGGTCGCCAAATGTTTTGCTACTCGGCCTAGGCAGATTTCCGAGCGCTTGAAAATGTCGGCAGCCATTACCTGCCCGTAATGCGTACCATTCGCGTTCGTCGTGACGAACCCCTCTGCCCACATGCCTCGCACCCTCTTCCCGAATAGCCTTGTAGCTCGAGTCCGACGCTCGGTGCCGTCCGGCGTTAGAGGGTATTTTCACCTATGTACGCGTATAGCATATATGTACGCTTGTATCTTGTTACTGCATTTGATCGACAGAATTTAATGCAATTGCGTCAGTTTTATCCCAGCGGAAAATTGTGACCCAGCCGAGAATCGAACTTGAAATCTTAAAATGTAAGATCAGGCGGCCTAACCACTAAGCCACTGTATAAAGCATACCATAAAAAACCAATATCGTAGGGGAGGGGGGCAGGGGCGGTACTTTTTGGATGCTATACTTAGATAGGTAGATATATAGATTTATGATAGATTTAGATATAAATATATGCAGGCTACTTAGATAGATAGATATACCTAGGTATATCTTACAACACAGGTTACAGGTTACAACCTTAAATAAAATAGGTCTACATTAAAACTATAAGTAGGTACTGGGGTTAGGTATATTCTAAAAAATATGAATCCCGGCTTAAATCCCGGTTTTGTAAACTAAAACGTTATTTCCGGAAAAAAGCCGGTATTTCAGAATATAGAAGTAAGGTTCTGAGTAACAAGGACGGTATTCTGACATAATTTCAGAAATTTAGAGTATGAGGAATAAGTCGTCTTTTATCCTTATACATTTATTATATCAGAAAACACTTATATTTTAAAATATTTCAATATTGTTTATTTTAAGTGTTTTCTCGAGGAAAAAAGATGCTTTATTCAATGTAAAATAAAAGGGAAATCTTACTCATGTTACGTCTAGATTAGGAAAATAAAAGAGTTGTGAATATTTTTTTTGTTGAATATTTTTTGCGATATCTATTAAGATGATCATATATTAGTGCGCTAAATCAACTCTATAGGGCTCTCTAGACCATCAAGTATGCTTTTCAAGCTTCGAGTCGGGCTGGAAAGGGATCGTAAACCGCAGGATTTTTTAAAAATATTTACCAAACATGCCTAATTTTGTAGATTTATACCAGGGAGTCACGTTAATTAGGCGTAATTGATTGGTTGATGATTGATTGATTGATGACTGATTGATTGGTGATTGATTTATTGATGATTGATTGATGATTGATTGACGATTTACGTCATGTGACTTGACACATGGCGCCACGTGAAGATGCCACCTATGGTATTATATATTTTTTTATTATTTGCATATCTCCTGCGGGTTACGATCCCCTCCCAGCCCGCGACGCGAAGCTTGACAAGCATGCTTGATCATCTAGAGACATCCTAAGAGTGTTTAACGCAGAAGAACTAAATTTGAGCCACATTTTTAACTACTTATTCAAACATTCAAACAACTACTATATAAACTACTACCTACTACCTACTTATTCAAAAAACTTCTACATAAACTAAACACTAAAAAAAAACATAGGTAAATAATAAAACTATCGCATTGAAAGTATTTTTTTACTGTTGTATGTTTGCTTTAAGAAAAAAAAAATCTTATCAAAAAACCGTTTACAATCTTTTTTAAAGACTGGAGCCTCAAAGAAATCAAGATATTTTATATTCCGTATAGGTACGACACATAGAAAGTCCCTACTCTGAGAAAAATATTGGATTTCTTCCTAAATTACCATTTTGTTATTACGGTTTTACACAAAATAATGTTGTTCCAATCGTAATTTTGTTACATTACTGGGATTTTTTTTGAAACTCCATTACTCGATTATATCATACTATTATACACCATGTTACATTGGGGTAGTACGAAAATTACAGTATAATGTAGCTTCCACGTGATTCTTGTAACTGACTTTTACCTTACGTATGTAATAACATCTGTAGGGGTAAAAGTAAGAATCCGTTTATGTAATATTAATCGATCGAAAGGTCGCCATACAGTAATCAAAGATCTTGTTGTGCTCCTTAATGAATGTCCGGTGTAGTTACCGTGTGCTTATGACATAGTAACTACACCGGTACGCATCATTTTGATACATACGCACGGACCACAGTACATGTTATATACGTAACCTCTTTTGAAACACGCAGAATCTTTTACCCAAATATTAAGACCAGGACTCGTGACATTCCATACACAGAGGGTCAATGCGCTCGATTGAGTTTCTTCGTGAACTAAAAATCGGAAATTAGGTATTCTCCTTAGCACAGGCTCTGCCTAGTTATTAGTGACACTAATGTTTGATTTAAGTACCTACCAACAATGTATTTTTTTGATGTAGGTAATAAATAAATAAATAAAGTATAAAACGCTGTAAATTTTCGTAAAATAAAATAAATAAATTAATAACAATTAAATTGCACATCCAGCATGAAGCCGTGAAAAAGTTGCCAAATTAAATTCGGCGCCATCTACCGCCGCCGCCGCGAACGTCACCCGACTCAAACAAAACCATTTCCGCTCTTGCGGATGTCGAAATAGGGCCGATTTTGGCGCGACGGTGGGGGCGGTCCAAAGCGACACGGAATCCGGCCAATCGACGCCGCGAATCTGGACCGCTCATTGGCCATTAGCAGGCCACGCCCATCGCCGACTGATTATACCGTAAAAAATGGCTGGGGGAAGGGTGTGGTGGGGGGCGGTCGTCGCGCGGCCGGCGGGGTGGGCGACGGAATTGCAATGGCGGCGGACAGCCCGTTTAGCGGGAGAAAAAAAGCGCGCGAAAAGTTGTTGGATTAGTCGGCTGCCCCCAAAATACATTACGTTATAGTCACATAGGCAGTCACTTATAAACAATATTTTGATATGATTTAAAAATTAATATTTTATTTAAGAAAATTTATAAATACGTTTATGCAATTAAAACAGAAATGGCAACAGTATAAATCCACATTATTGCAAAATACAACTGATCTAATATTAAATACATATTACTCATAACCATAGAATAAAATTAATAATGTAGGTACCTAATGATTAAAAAGTAGCATTTTATTTCATACATACACTGAGATAAATATAACGATGTAATACACGGAAATGAGCATGTTTCAACAAGTATTACGTGTATAAATCGACTGTGGTCCATAAGTAAGAATTAATATGAGGCGTAACGGTGTTGGCGTGATGGTAGTTATCGTACCGTATTGTTAAAACATAATGTTATATCATTACTTCGCGATCTTGGGATCTCGCTTCTAAAATGACAGCATGTAGTGGTATACGTACGGTTATAGTCGGACTCATGGATTATGTTGAAACTACAGTAGATATACTGCTAGTTTTTCCGTATTACCCGTAAGGAAAATGTTGATACATATAGGTAATCGAGTAGGTAATAGCGTTTCAACAGAAGTCCTTGTAATTCAACAAAGTTACGATAGAAAAATCATTATTCTGTATAAAACTGTAATAACAAAATGGTAACATTAGAATCGATAAAATATTATTCTCACTGTGATTTTTTTTTAAAATATGCTCCATTAAAAACTAGACCGTTTTCGCTTATATAGAAAAGATTACTTCACGATGTAAGTGATATTAATAATAAATGTAATATAGAAAAGTCCTAAACTGTAATAGTCAATAAATGTAAAGGTAGTATGTGGGTTGTATATATAGTAGGTATTGAATAGATGAATTAAGAAAAAATATGTAGGTTGAGATTACACCATGCATCTTCAACAGTCACGTAATAGTTTAGGTATATTACAATATTATGTTTTTTTTAATAGGAAACTTTAATTGCTTCCCCCATTATGTCCTGAAAACCTATTATAAAAGTATATACCCTACACTGCGCCATCTTACTTTTTAAAGTTCAAACATGGAAATTAAATGTTATTTCTATTTCTCGTGTGGGCATTGTGGTCATCACACATATTTGTGAACTGATTTCTGCGGCGATTATTGATTAAAATCTGCGTCTTAGTGCAACAAGAACAACTAAAACCAACAACATCTGGTTGCAAATTTAATTTGAAAATTGGTCTAAAGAAAAACACCCATTCTATTATGAAAAAATGTACTTTTTTCAAAATGTTTGTATCTCCATCAAATGGCATTTTATCTATTCAGTGACATCATCAGAGACTTTGTAGAAAATTACATAAAAAACGGTTTTCGCATTTCAGAATATTAACAAAATAAATTAATATATTTTTAGGCTAGATTCAGCCAAATATTGAAAAAAAACGACAACAGATGCAACCTTATTTGACATTTGAAAATTTGAAAATTTGAAATTTGAAATTTGAAAATTTGAAAATTGAAAACATTTGAAAATTTATTTCGGGGTTTTAAGATGAATTTAGTAGGTATAGGTATGATAGTTTACCTAAAAAACTATTTATTTAATTTATTTATGTTATTCTCCCTCCCTTTAAATCATCAATGTCACATCAAGATGACAAAAACTGGGGGAATGTCGATAATAATAATACATCGATTTTGCTTTTATCGATTTTTCTGCGACTTATGTATATTATAAATCTTAAATACAGTGAAAATAAAGATAGCTGAATCCAAGTTTATTTTCAAAAGTTCTTGATTACTAATAAATAATTCTTTATGTAGGTATAATTGACGTTCGTAACACAACTTTCTTGTTTATTACGAGTGAATAAGGATTTGTCATCGAATAAAAAGGATCAATGCGGGGATCGATATCGTAGACCTAGGTAATCGATAATGTAATATAATAGCACGAATTAGAAAAAAAGACATCCCTATTCAGTAGCTTCACATGTGACAATTATTGACAAAAAAAATGTAGTACCTAGGTACCTATTACATTAGCCGGAAGTTTAAAAGTAGATTTTTTTTTTGAAATATTAGTCTACTAAAAGTAGACTAATATTTCATTAAAAAATAACCCCGAAACGAATAGTCATGAAACTTATTAAGAAATTATGTTTTTATTTTAGCTATAATGTATTTAATAGTTTATTCAAGATACAATCTTTCTTTTGAGAGTAGGTAATATGAATGGCCATTCTCTTTTTGTTTTTTTAATCATGATAAATATGTAATAAATTAATACCTGATTTTAATAGCAATTCATTTGAGTTTGTCATTTATTACCTACCTATATTATTATATTTTATATTGAATTAGCTCATAAGAGTTTAGTTTCTTAACAAAGGTAGGTTTGCCTTGGTACATCTAGGTAAGTAAGTATTGGTTTCTTATTAATGAAAAAGTAAACAATGTTGATTGTTAGTTCTTGCAAGCAAAATATTATGTAATTATGCACTATTTTTAATGTTGCTGTTGATTGTGATCATATGTATTGTAGATATGCAGGAATTTGTTTGTTTTTGCTTTCAAAAGTAACTCAGTGAATGAATGAATGATTGAAAACTTCTTTATTGCAAAATAAAACATTTAAAGTAAAACAATAACGGACTTATTGCTGATTAAACTCTATTAATGTAACAAGTAGACAAAATTGGAATAAGTACAATTTAACCAAATAGTGTTGGATCGTATCGTATCGTATTTTACTAAATAGGTAGTACCTATACGTAAATACCTAGTAGGTAACTCGACTCAATTTATAATGAATATTTAAATTATTTGGAATATACACATTTTATAACTGTCTAAAGCTAAAACTAAATAAATAAATAGCTGGAGGAAGTTGATTCCATAGTCGGGCTGCATTTACAAAGAACGAGTAGGACAAACATGTGGTTTTAGGTATGATTTTGGATAAGTAGTGTAGTATTAACCCATTGAGGACCATAAGCTTTGCGGTAGGTAGAGTATGGATTTTTTTGATACATAAAACTCCTAAAGGACGATGTAAATAATATGTCAAGTTTTGTGAAAATTGGTTCAATAGATTAAGAAAAAAATGATGGGATATTAGTATCCCTGTGGTGGTCCATAAAGATGCAAAGTTACAAGGTTTTCCAAAATTTGTTGTATTCTATTATTTAACTCAGGAATCATACGTAGGTACCTACCTACTAAAGCACGATATAAAAGAAAAAATAAATAAAATGAAAGTCGCCATAAATATTGTATTAATTTATTTAAAATCACCAGATTTCGTTAGTCATTTGAGATTATATTCAATAAAATAAATACGGAATATTTTTAAACAATAATTTATTTTTTTTGCTAATATCAATATGCTCAACAACATGGAAGAAATATAATTTATAAATTATTCTTATTCGATAATTTATAAATTTCGATGATTTTTTAATTTATGGGACACATATGACACAGGTCCTTAAAGTGGCGAAAAAATGATATTCTAATATACAGAAATATTAGAAAGAGATGCCAAACCCCCTTGCTGTAGTTACACTTCGTGTCGCTGTCCGCGCGGTCCCTTCCCGGCGATTGCACGACCCCTGGCCGTAAGGTCGAGAGAGCGGGTGGTTACGTCGTTCCGTCCCCGCGGCCCCGCCCTAAGGCCGGCTCGTCACCACCTACTTTTTCGCGCGGCACCGAGTCAGTGCCGCGTTGACTGCCGAGGGGAGAGCACGCGGCGACAGGGCTCCTCCCGCCTCCCGCCCGACTGACAGCTGCATGCGGCGATTCCAAAAAGTGCGTAAACCCCAAGTGTATGTGTTGAGCTATGCTGGGATAAGATGCTGAACTCCACGATGAGGTCCGGAAGCCCCGGTGGGCCGGGGAGGGGGCCGCCGCAGCGTAGCCCCTTCGCCATACAGGAACTCCTGGGTTTGGGAGACTCCGGGCGGGACACTAGACCCTTATATGCTCCACCGCAGTTCCAGTTGCCAGCATCAGTCGCTTCTGTGGCTAGTAGAGTAGCTTATTTCAATGCTCAGGCCGCCGTAGCTGCGGCGTTTTTACCATCATCACATTTGGGGATGCATCCTGGACATCCACCAGGTAAGCTTAGTTTAAAATAGTATCTACCTATCTATCAATCGTTAAATGCAGAAAGGAAACGATTTCTTTTTTTTTACCAAAATTTTACATGATACACAAAAAACAGTAGGTACTTATATTGAAAAATATTCCTAAGTAATCCTGTTACCAAAAACCCTAATAGGCAGATATCGTCTATATCGTATTAACCAGTCGGACGCCAACAATGCCTTTGGGCATTTTGCGTCCTTTGACAGATCCGCGCTTAGCCATATCGACCGCTCCCCCTTATATATCACATAAATATATAATATACATGACTAACAAGATAAAACATTAGGTAAGAAGAGGGAATTAATAAAAAAACGATATTGTTAGTATTTATATACAAAATCACCCAAAAACGTGCGGTGCAGTTTGTTGCGAGAGAAGGCTGGCTTCCGACCGGTTTATCAATCCTAAGCGCCAAAATGAATATGAATAAATCCAGCTTTGCTTGAAATTTCATTTCATGCTATATATATAGGCAGTGACAACATTTAATTTAATTTTTAATTCCTAATAATATGTTATAGACAAAATCCAGTAGTAAAAAACTGATAATATGATATGCCAAAAACTCTTGCTAGTATTCCTATTTTAATGTGATCTATGTTCCTGTCTTCTAAGGCAGACATTTAAATTTGTATTAAATATGTGTAGGTATAACCTAATATAAATCTATGTAGAGTAAAGAAAAGAAAGAAAGTGGGGAGATGTATTTAAGTGTGACCGAATCATGTAATATTTTTTTTTTAAATATAGATACCTATATATACTTTTTTGTTAAAATTCCCAAATGTTGCGTTTAAAAGACATCTAGGAACTTTTATTGTTTTTAAATATAAATATGTACCTATACCTAAACTAGTGTTATTAGTGTTAGTGTTAGTGTTATCATAAATATTATTTTGACGTTTAGTCTTACACTCGGTTATTTCATGAGAATATGATATGAAGCTATATACTTTAACCTAGAAAGCATTATCATCGAAATGGTAAGATATGTATTTTTTTTAATTTTCGGTGTCGATGAAATCATAATTTATACTAAATATCTCTAAATTAAACATATTAAGTACCTATAAGAAACAAATATCGATGGATATGTGGGTATTTTTAAGTTACTTACAATCGCAACAAAATTAAATCTTTCAAATGTTTTACGCCCAAAACTTTTACGCGTTTTCCTAAACTCCAAATACATTATCATAACCGAGAATATCATTAAGGGTTGACAACTTGTTGTAAAACTATCCGAAACGTCAAAGAACGCAAAAATCAGCTTTAAACTCATGTTTAATATAGAAATTTTTTATTTATATGTCTGAGTTACTGGGTCGAAAGATAATTAAATGATTTCATTTTATTGTGATTTTTTTGAACGTACATAGATAACAAAAAAATACCATGTTTCTAATGATTTTCGTCTCTTATAATATGTTTAATTTAGACTAATTAAACATAATTTTTGATTTCATACATTATATTAAAGTTTCATTCCATAAATTAGTATTAAGATTTCATATATTAGCATTACGTTAGCATTTTCTAGCCTATGTTCAATTTCTAAGTGGTTATGTCCGTCTTACACTCACAAGTATTAATTTATATTTAGGTACTTATAGCTAGAAAACTATTTTTTCCGTCGTTAAAGATATTGCATTAGAAAGAGCAAAGCAGAAAATCCCATTTTCGATCAAAAACCTTTTTTTATTTTTTGGCGTTTAGAATACTTATATTTTAAATCTACAAAGAATAATAAAATGTTGTTTTATTTATCCTAGCTCAAAATTTATTCATGTTGATAAAATAAGAAACAGAAACCAATTTTAACTTTGAAAATTTTGCTTTTTACAGCAATTACAAAACTGATAACTTTTAAAATAAACGTAAATCAAATGTGATCTTTTCTGCAATAAGTCGTGCATGTATAGCTATGTAAAAGGTGCAAAAACTAAGCTATCTTACTTGCTTATTATTTATCAAAATATTAATTATACGGCCGCCGATTTTAATGGCGGCCGCCGATTTTAATGGTGGTCTCATAATTGCTGAAAAAACGTCACAATTTTGTGAACTCGTTACACTTAGAAAATGGTGAATTTATCTTAAGTAGGAAGCAAAAGGATTAACCGAATAATATAATTATTTATACAAATTGCTAGATTTTTCCTCTTATAACACTATGATTCCTTTTATAAAGTTATGTTGAGATTGTATGACAATCAGATTTTTTAATGATCTTCTCACATGAACGGCGATCCTCTAAAATTTTGCATTATTTCCCAGTGTACAAAACAGCATTCTTCTCAGTGCATCTTTCTGCAGTAAAATGTTTAAATTGCGTTTGAAAAAATCTGGGATACTGACACCAAAACCACCTTCCTTTGCAGAAATCTTGTTTAATATGAAAGACGAGCAATTTGAAAATAAAAGACTCATTTCGTTAAAAGTAACAAACGTTACCTTTCTGCAGTTAAGCGATTCAAATCTGATAATGTATTTCAAATAATGACAAAATATATGTACGTACGTACCTATAAGTAAAATAATACTAAACATAAATGAATAAAAGAAATGAAATACACTAAGATAAAGCACCTGGAAAACTTGATAAACTAAGCGATATTGAGATTAAAATAGATAAACCTTATAACAGAGTTATAAGACCCCTCAAGCCCCGATTGGCCGATATCGGCCACAAACTGATTCAGCGTGACGGGCCCGTTTTAATTTTATTTTAATATAATTTGTTTTATTTTATTATGTTTTACTATGTTAATATGTTTTATTTTAATTATGGGTACAGTGGTTTGGCAGTAATTAATGTTTTTCGTGAGACAGTGTCATAATTCAATTTTTTTACTAATTTTTACAAAAAATTTTTGGGACATCAACTTGTCAATCGGCTGAGGGACCGAGGCCTGAAGGGTTAAGTGTCATCATCACAATCATTGTTATTTATTTACACATAATATAATATATGAATAATTATATTTGAATATATGATTGTTAACAGTATATAAGCAACCCCCTTTCGAAACACGTTTTATTTGAAAAATTATTACCTGTGGGTAGATCTTTCGATTGAGTATATAGACAAGGATATGGAGTAAGGAAATATTTAAAGTAAGGAATATCTCAATTATGGAGATTTTTAAATCCAAAATATGCGTTTGGTGTTAGAATACCGCTCGTACCTACCTAATACGAAAAACATAAGTAATGGGTTTATAAGAATGTATGGACAAGCCATTTATGTTGTTTACAATCGACGTGATTTTATATGAACCCGCTGGATCCTTATTGATTAATCCAATTTTTAGATAAATATCCTCTCTGAAAAACTGTACTTACAGTTTTATTTTGCCCTGGTCGAATCAATTATTGCTTATGGAATTACAACCTACGGCAACACATTTAAATCTTATATATCGCGCATCACATCTCTACAGCACCGTATTTTAAAAATAACAGTTCCAAACAAGATTCGAAATAAATTCAGAAACGACCAGATAGGACTTTTCCTTTATTGTGACATATTACCAGCTAATTTATTATTTATTTATAGATTGACAGTTCAATATTTCGAGACTGACGAGTTCCGAATTTATGTCCAACATAAACACAACACTAGACAGCAAAATGAACGGTTACTCGTCCCTCCTTTTCGCAACCTTTATGGCAAAAGAAGATTGAATTGGCTAATCCCTCATATATTCAACGAAATTCCTCTAAATTTAAAAACTTATTAAAAATGTACAAATAAACAAAAAAAAGAATTAAAAATAGATAGCTTTAAAATAAGTGAAAGTGAAACACACGTGTAAATGATACAAATAAGATTCATATTTTATTTTATTAGTAATAAGTACGTTCATCTTTTTATGTAAATATTATCAAGGGGGTGGCTTTCAGTGCCGACTAATCCTTATTGACTAATGTAGCAGATAATGTAGCAGATATATTATAATATGGTCAAAATGGCCACTAAAGTTGCACTGAAAGTCACCGTATCATAATATCCAGCAGGTAAGCCTTAGGCGTGGCTGTATTTTATATAAAGCTGTATTTAACAAAGATGGTTATTAAATACAAAACAAAATATAAAAAAATCTTCTTAAAAAAAATTATATATGTTTTTGTAACAACTACCTATTCATCTATTTATATAACAACATTTAATAATCAACCAGTGCTTAATAATTCACATTAAAATAATATTATTCAATGTTTAAGGAGATTGATAATATTTTTTGAATGAAATTTATAAACAATCATTGGTCAGTGCTATAAAAAATCATTGGCCAAACCAAATAGAAATTAAAGAAATAATCATGTGCGACAAAGCTGTGTAATTTATTAATTTATTTCGAATAATGCAGAAGCAATAGGTAGATAAAAAATATGAATTATCACTAATATTTTCTCATATGTTATTAATTGAGCATATTATTCTATGTATACCTACTTCGCGTTCCTATTATTGCGTATGTGCTGTTTAACTCACGATTTATAAAAAATATTGATATAAAACTATCACTATTAAAATTTTTGAGATCAATTAAAATTATTCAAAAACAAATTGATTGCATGTGATAGAAAATAACTAAATATATAATAAATTTTCAGTAAGCCATTCAATTACAGCAAAAAAAATAAAAAGGAATCTAAAAAAAAATATCATAAAAAAAAATATTTTAGGAATAATTTACAATTAAATATATTAATAATTTATACTAATTTATAATTAATTTATAATTTATAATTAATATTAAAAGAATGTATGTTAAAAGTCTGTGAAGACTTCGGATTAAAAATATAATAAGTAGAAAGCAATAAAGAAATATGTAAAATTAGGCAAAGCTCTTTTATAATGTCGTCTAAATTTTTAAGGTTATAAATAGCAAATTTGGCGAGATTTCTTCTTATGCAGAGTAAAGGTTCTACACAATTATTTGCATAAGTTTTAAACCCTAATAGTAGGCATATTACAAGCAAAAGTCAGAATTCCCAACTGCAAATATTGGATAGCTGTGCTTTCCTCTCTTCAGTTCTTGATCCTGATTTTGTAATACGGTTTACATTAAATTACGGATCAAATTAAAGGTCTGATTGAGTATTGAGTACGGAAATATATACATGTCCTATATACATGGATAAACACATAAACTACTCATATTTCAATAAAAAAATACGTGTGGCACTCGGGGACTGCCGCGGTAAAGCTATTGCATAGCATTTTTAACAACTTATGCAATTATAATTATTTATTTATTTTATTTTTTCTGATATCAGATAACTGCGCTCTATCGGAAAACGTTGAAATTATTCCGAATCATTTGCGGCTGCGAAAGCAAATGATTCAGAATAATTTAAACGTCTTCCGATAGGGCGCCGCGCACGAATTTTTTATTCGATAAAGCAAAAAAACTGATTATTCGAAAAAAATCGTAGATTAAAAGATAGATAATTAAATTATCTTTAAAATGGTGCAGGTTTCATAATAATTCGCCAGATAGTATTTGCGTAGTAGTCGTTTTTGTGTTCGGTTAGACCTAATTTCAGAAATTAATTACACTATGTAATATAAAGAAAATCTAAAATATTCAAAGCTACAAATATTAGGAAAATGTTCATGTTTAATATATATTTTTTTCGAATCGTAAGCAGTACTCGTTTAGCAGTAATCGTAAGCATAAGCAGACGTAATTATCAGTTTAAAATCATTAATTTTCGTTATTAAGAAATTTCTTCATTCGGTCGCCGCGCTGGCCTAGGCCCGCGATAAAAGCTATGCAATAGCTTAAAAAACTTTAATAAAAATAGTTATAAATACAGAAGTTTACTTTCTGTAAAGGCAGTCGCGTTTTTATTCTTTTTAATATATATGCTTGTTTACATTATTGTTCTCGTTTAACTTTTCGTTGATGCTGTTGGCGCCATAAAATAAATTTACCTTTGCGCAGAGTTAGTCTTTACTAGAGGAATCAGGTAGTTAGTGGATTAACGCAATAATGCGTCTTCAAACCAGGAAGATTGTTTAAAATAATGGCGAAATATTCATATCGTCTTTTAATTCTTAACATTCACTCACACAGCCGGCTCTTACACCCGTCGCAAATACAGTTCCCTTGTCTTTGGTTAATTAAATCGGTAACCCGATCCTGCTGTCGCGTCTTTCAAAGCGAACCTTCAAAGCGGTTCAGATGTATATTTCTGCACTGTTCCGGCGGACTAATCAGCCTTAGTCGCGTTTGCTAATTGCCGACTTTACTTTGATTTAAATGCAGAAGCTTAAAATAATTTTTTAACACACTAAACAATGTATCAAATGTCAAAAAACTAAGAAAAGTGTCTTTAAATATTGTGCATGCAAAGATAATAAATATAACGGTAATAGCACAGTATACCAAAAAGTAGCTTCTCTTAGAACAAAATTGAAATGGAAGCGACCGACGACACGAGTCCTAAGGGCACCCATATGGCCTCCATATGGTTACTCCGCCGACGCAGATACTTACATTGAGAAAAATATAACGGTGTAATTAATTAATTAATTAATTTCTTTTTTAAGAATATATACAGCGTTGCTAAACTATTTTACATCGTAACAATCGTAACAATTAAGGTGAGGTCGTTTACTTGTTTTCAAGGTTTTAGAATAAGTGTTTAGCAATTTTAAATAACTTTAATTAATTTAAGTTATCTAATCCGAAGGAGTAGGGATAGAAGGAGAATGGTTTGCATTCTATACATTACATACATATACACGTATACATTCTTAAATACATATGCATATATATAAATATAAATATTAATAAAATACATACATACCTGCGTAAATCGTAAAAAAAGTCAATAAATAAGTAAGACACGGAAATACGCATGTTTCAGCTAGGATTACGTATATAACTCGGACTGTGGTCCATACGTATGAATTAACATAACGCGTAACGTTGGTGGGATGACGGTAATTACCGTGCCGTAATGTTTTATTACGTCTCGACCTTGGAATCTCGCTTCTAACATCACAGCCTGTAGTAGGATACGTACGGATAAAGTAGGATACATAGGTACATGATGTTGAAACTACAGTATACTGTTATTTCCGCATTAAGCGTACAGAAAATGTTGATACATATAATCGAGTAAAATAAAATAAAAAGAGAAATCTGAAAATAAATGTTTTATGAAAACTTGAAGTTGTATTTTTATTATTTAAAAAAATACGTTTTTTATAGTAATTACTACTACTATTATAGTAATTACACGTACCTACTACGCCGTTTTTTACGCCCTCGCTTGCGCAATAATAGCAGAAGAAGCCGTCGCATTGCGGTCGAACCCTACTGCCTGGAGCAGTCGTATTGCGGTCGAACCCGACTGCTTAGAGCAGTCGTGTTGCAGTCGAAGCCGACCGTAACACGACTACTCTCGAGCAGTTAATCACGACTGCTTGAAGCTGTCCGTTTATGGCGGCCCTTAGCGGACAAGGACAGCTAACTGCCTGACTCCACCGACAAGCCCGTGAGAGTCCAACGCCTTACCGCGAAGCACTGGGAACTGAACCAAGCGGGGCGACCTCACCTCCTCACTATTTATTTGGACGGACTTCAGAGTGGTCTCAGATTGGAAGTCGCTTGCGCAGCCTCTACCTGATGTTAGGGTTAATTCAGTTCGAACTCATTGCGGACACGTCAGCTCACACGTGATCGGCTGGCCAACGGATCATTTCAAGGTAGCTGACACCGCCAACAACCAATCCCGCTACTTAGGAAACGTACCAGATCGTTTCCAGACCCGATGCACATTCGATTGGCAACGCCGCACTATGCGCAAACCGCACAGTGACGCCCGAGGTGTTCCTCCAGATTGGATCCGATCTCACCTGTCCAAGACGAAGCCGTGACAGGGCTCACAGAGTCCATTCCAGGTTCGTCCCTCTTAGAGGAGGCTACCGAATGTTAGTTGAACCGTGAGTTCGGCCGGTCCAAAATGACAAACTCAATCATCAGGCCCTAGCTGCACTGAACCGTTAGACACCTATATGGATATTTGAAGGTGTCGACCACAACGGGCGAACCCGTCACCCCAAGAAGTTTTAATGATAATGATCGTTCTGTCTCCTTATCAGGTGATCGTAGAAGATTTTGGGACGATAAAAATCTACCGTCCAGCAAAGCGACGAGCCCGCCAGAGCCAACGCCTTACGGCGAGGCACTAGGAAGGTAAACCAGTGGGCCACCTCGCCCCCTGGCTACCAGTCTTGGCTAGATATATCCGTCTGGAATTAACCTTCGGGATACCTCCGTCCTTCCGACTGGTAACGGTAACGAAGTCGCTTGTTCGGCCTCTACCTGTTGTATTACAGCAATAATTCAATATGAATTTATCGCGGACCTGGGCTTCCTTTGCTGGTAATGCCACACCGGATCAGGTGGTCTGCAAGGGCGGTCCCAAGGGGGGGGTCAAAGGGGTCATGACCCCCCCCCCATCTTAAATATATGGCTTATAATAAGCTCCTTATGCAAATACACTTGTTTCCATAAATAAATTATTGTATATTAAAGGGGAACTTTAAGTTTTAATTACAAATCGTTAAATCAATCTCATCGTATACGCCTGCGGTCACCAGTCGTCTAACTACAACGCGAGACGACCACGAGACGACTGACGTAAATACATCGGCTTCACTAGGGTCGGGTCGGGATTGTTCGACTATGTTCGTAGGAGGCATGGACCGATGCGGGCGTTTGGTGGTCGCCTTCTCTTCGACTATATTTGGTAGTGTTCGTGAGCAACGAACGTGTCACGACGTGTCACCTGTGTGTGATTCACCGTCACCGGTATTTTAGTAGACTCCAGACCTTCCGAGAACGTTGGCTCCGAGCATCCATGGGAGAAGAACGCCTTGTCAGTCTAGCTCTCCTGAACATTCACAGGGACATTGATGTTGATGTGGATGCTGTGATTAAAGATTTTCAAAGGGTTCAAAGACCAAATTAGAGTTTGTATTGTAATTTTCGTCTTTATTTTACATATTAAATAATTGATTTACTATTTAATGTTTCAATTAATTAAAGTAATTCAAGTAAGTTAAGATAAGTAAGTAAGGTAAGATAAGTAATTCATTGATCAATCTGTGTTTAGGTTAGGACTTGGTATTGGTCCGATCAAAAAACTTTAGGCCCATAACGGCGACCCCCCCCCAAAATGTAAGGCTAGGACCGCCCTTTGTGGTCTGATAGATCGTTCAAGAGTGGCATGACAACAGGTCAACGTCCACCCCCGTTGCTTAGGCGACAGTATATTTCGATAGTCTCCACACTCCTTCAGTAATTAGTCAGAGCGCACAACCCGTCCAGTAGCGCAGGAGGGCAATCCTCCAGGGGAAACCGATCCACCAGCCGTGAGGCCTGAGACGCGAGAGTCCTTCCCGGGGTATTCCCTCACACGAAGGCTACTGAACAGGAGCTGAATCGTGAGTTGGGCCGACCCGAGAACACATTGGATCTTATAAGCTGCACGAAACCATTCGCTACCTATATGGTTAGTTCGGTATTGGTAACCTATCCGTAGGTACCTCTCTGGTTTTAGTAGTCTTTGGTGGTATTTCTGTAAAGCAGAAGGTGTGCGGCGCGGCGCGGCTGCTCTGTCTGCCTTGTGCTGGCGGGTCGAAGGCCGCTCGACACCTCCAGGCCTAGCTCTACGGAACCGGTTGCCAATGAAAGCGAAAAACAATGAGCACAAAGGTACGGGGGAGAGAGGGTTGCTGCAGGCCGCGGGAGGGAAGGGGGGAGGGGGGTGCGTACTGCATTGCCACTGGTACACTTATGCGCAAAATTCCGTTTTTTCTATTAATTGCGTTTCTATTAAGGACGAATATTTTGGATGAAAATATATAAAATAGGTGCCTATACGTGTGATTACATCAAAGGCATTTCTTACATTAAGTGAATCAGTACGACGAAGTAAGCTACTTCTGATAAAATATGAAAAACAAATATTTTTTTGTCACATTTGTAAATTGTATCTATTAAAGAAAAGTTTAAGAATCGTTGAGCGCGCTGCGCCATCTAGCGGTAGGTAATATATCGCAAATAAACGATATGTATTAGCGATATCTTTTTTACCTTCAGCTAGGTAGAGCATGGTGCTCATAGCTTTTTATACTATTTATAAACAAAATAAAATCAAATTTAAAAAAAATAAATGAAAAACAACTTTTTTTTGGTTTCTTCCAAATTTTTTTATAAAAACTTCGATATTTCTTCTTATTTATTCACTACAATAAATACTCCTAACGTAATCACAGCCTGTATATTGTATAACAATTCAATCTCTATTGTTCATTTTATTTTATTCGAAAAACTGTAAAATACATTTAAACACAATTATTCTGCGTCACTCCTAACTGTTCTAGGAAAGTCATCAATTTTATATCATAGTAGGTCATTTCAAATGTAATTTTATAAAATATATGATTTTAAATTATAACTTCTATTAGATTTATAAAACCAATAGATTAGAAAACACATTTTCCTTAAAATTTTATTTAATATGGCTATCATATAAAAGTAGCCATAGAAAAACGATTAAAACCATAAGAAACAGATATAGACAAATAACATAGAAATTTTATCACACAATGCTTCGATATCTCAGTAATTAAAGGGATTGAAAGTCATTTGCTATAACAGAAAAAAAAAATAGACACAAATAAATCACAAATATTTATATCCACTGAATCACTAAAACGATCTAAAGGAGAGGGGTTCTTCGCGTTATATCCACGTTTTTAACAAGAAAAATCGGTTGGGTTATCCAAGACTTTCCCGGCAAGTAGACAAGCCCCCTTTCGCGGTAACCTCTTGCCTCTACCCCCCTCCCCCTCTCCGAGCCAACCTCCTCCCGATAGTGAATAGGTTCGATTAAAATCGCGAATGTATTTCTAAGACTTTTGTCGTATTCTAGTAATAGCAGTATTTTCGTATTTTCCGTGGTAATAAAATGGTATTTTTCCGATATGATGTAGTATTTTCTTTAATATGGCGGAAGTTAAAAATTATTTGTGTCGCTTGTATATGACATATTCCGACTAAAATGTCTCAATGTGGTAACGGCCCAACAAGGCATCTGTGTACAGTATATCAAGTCAATACTTATAGATTGTGACTAGCACGCCCCTTTATGAACCGATCTGAACCACAATCTATTCAACTCTTGCCATGGCCAAATAATGCCTGCTGCATGAATTTCAGCTCAATCGTATGAAGCGTTTGGGCGCTATCGTAGAGCAATACACACACACAGACAGACTTCAATTTTGAAATGGTTTGTTTGTTTCTGTTTCTACTCTTTATTGTGAAATTTCACAATGTGCGGGTTTATTGTCGCATGACAATATCTTACAACTAACCCTACTATGACGTGTTTATATGTAGGTATGTGTGCGTGTAACATGTGTGCACGTGTGTGTCTTGTTATTGCATTCGATCGACAGATTGAAAATGCAATTCCGTTATTAGTATCAAAACGGAAAATGGTGACCCAGCCGGGAAACGAACCCGGGACCTAACGTAAAATCAAGCGACCTAACCACTGTAACACCAAGCCCTGGTCTTAATCGGGAAATAGTCCTAATCGGCTTGGGGTATTTCCGTCTTCAAAATGGATATTTCCGTCCTCATCTCAACAAAAAAATATTGCGCGTTCACAATACTTTCCCTAACCGTTGGTTGGTCGGAAAACTAATACAATAGACAAAAATATGTATATCTAATAAATCACTGAAACGTTCGTTCTACATGAGGGGCATTTTTCTAGTTGTAGGTATAGGTATATATATATATATATATATATATATATATATATATATATATATATATATATATATATATATATATATATATATATATATATATATATATATATATATATATATATATATATATATATATATATATATATATATATATATATATATATATATATATATATATATATATATATATATATATATATATATATATATATATATATATATATATATATATATATATATATATATATATATATATATATATATATATATATATATATATATATATATATATATATATATATATATATATATATATATATATATATATATATATATATATATCCTACACGCTTTTAACAAAAAAAATGAAAGCTGAAAACTTTTTCGCGAAAAATATAGTTACTTTTAGCTGTTCGGTAATATTTAGAAAAGACCAAATAATTGTTTACATTAGTTAACTAGATCTGTCAATTACAACAGGCGAACCCGTCACCTCAGGGAGTTTTAACGAAATTTGATCTTTCTATCTCCCGTTAAGTGAGCGCAGAAGACTTAGGACAAAAAGTCCACCGTCAAGCCCCGCCATATGCCCGTAAGAGGCCAACGCCTTATCCGCGAAGTAACCAGGTATGTTACCCAGCGGGCTTACACTCGCGCCCTTACTTCCAGTTGCGACCAGATTACTCCGGTCACTCGACTGGTTACGAGTTCGAGGTCGCTTATGCGGTCCTCTTCCTTACGAAGCGATAAAACGGTGTAAACCGAATCTATCGCGGACCACGGCATCCTTTGCCCGGCTGTTCACCCGGAATCTGGTAGCCGATGGTCGTTTCAAGAGCAGTCGCCGTAAGGTCAGCAACCACCCCAGATCTATAGGAAATAGTACCTACTGCTTTCAGACTCCCCAGTCAGAATGCACAATCGATTGGCTTACCGCTCACAATGCGCAGACCGTCCAGGAGCGCCAGAAGATTGACCCCTAGAGGAAACTAGCCCTAATGCCAGAGTCCTACCCGGGCTCGCGCTTCTTGCGTGGAGGCCGCCGGATGGGTGTTGACCCGTGAGTGTGACCGACCCTGAACAAATGGGTCTTCGTGGCCAACTCGGCAAGGGCCTATTAGCTCCCATTAGTAAAGTGTCGCCGACTTCATAATATTACTCCATTATAAATCTGTAATTAGCAGACTTTCGCGCGTACTTATGCAGGTGGCAGTACTGTCGCCGAATCCTGAGTAGGTTTGCCGGTACAAAAATAATGGGGGAAGTTCGGGTTAGTTGGTATTTAAAATAGGATTTAAATTGTAATCATGTGAACCTACTATAAATCCTTATATAGTTAGAAAATCTGTTCGTACACAGTGCAGAGTTGTTGTTTTTATTCGTCTTACCTATACTTTATTTTTTTTAAACATTTCTTTTTCTGTCAACCCTTGATAGTCCCAGTTAGGTGACAGAATCAAATAAGAAAAATAATAAGGTGTTGCTATTGGGTTCCTGTTATTTTTGTAAGCAAAATAAATGTTTTATAGTAATTAATTCATAAATAAATAAATTTCAATCCGAAATTTCAAATTAGGGAGTTTGTGCGGTCATGACATCTAAATTACCTAATTAAAAATTAAAACTGGAAAGTGCGAGTTTGAATCGAGCGATCGGTTCCATACCTTATTAAAAAAATGGGTTCTTGCATTGAAACATTTTTACATAAGTTCACTTTGCAGGTCATTGAGACTGTTTATATAAAATCGAAGACTATCGCTGTTGTTTGACATTATAAATAGGATAGAAAACGAATTTACCGCGTGAAATTTGTAGCACCCGCCGTTGTCGTTGTCGTTGCAGCAGCCGCTGAGTCTACCCTGGACAACGGTGGCTGCAACGTCACCGAAACGTCGGGTGCTACAAACTTCACGCGGTAAATTCGTTTTCTATCCTATTTATATTATTGAGACTGTTTTTGGAGCTTACTTCTTAATAAATAATTTTATTTAAAGCCCCTGGTACGCAAAATTTGATGGGTAGTAAAATCAAGCGTTAACAAAAAGAGTTTTTATAAATGAATTAATATTAGCACTAACTAAGCAGAATATTTTAAATTTAAATATTTTTCGTACCATAGTAATATACGTACCTGACAATAGATGGCAGCACAAGTAACAATAACCGTGTTGAAACGTGTAGCCTGTCGGATATGTGTTGACTCGTGAGTTTGGCCGACCCTAACTCATGGGTCTTAGTGGCCTAACTGCAACAGGGCCCATTAGCTGTCAGTGATCCTCAGAAGCTATAGATCTCGAATTCCGATTCGATTTCGGGATTCCGGGATTGGATTCGCTAATTATAAAGTGTGTCGACGATGCGTGGTGTCCCCGACTTCCCCCGTTTTGCAAACTGCGCGGCGTGCGAGCTTTTATTCCGTTCCCCATTCTACAGAGGCGTCGCGCGAAATGTATTGTATGTAACTGGCTGCCTACCCGCCTGACTGCCTCCATGTCTGTATGTGTGCGTGTGTGTGTCTGTGACTGTATTGGCCCGTTTAGGAGTGTATGATTGGACCTGGCCTAGTGACGTGCCCTACTTTCTGGATTTGATCGTACGGGTTCGATGTTATTACGTTATTAACATGATCAAGGGAACCCATGACACCTGAACTTACTGTACGACGTGGCCTCATCTACCAAACAAAATTGTTTGATATTATCTACAGGTAGGTACTACAGGAGTTTGAGTCCACCATGCAGTTTCCTTTTATAGCCTGCAACGTCGTGTAAAGAATTTAAGTCTGAATTTCGTCACAGTGATAGAAAAGTTTAAACATAAATGTCTGACTTCAGAACGTTGAAAGAAATAGAGTAGGGACACCTTTAGTAGCATCACTAATCCAGCTATTACCATCTATATTTGCTGCGGTTAACATACAAATGTAACCAGTTTTGAGTATTTGCTTTTAAAATAATACAAAATAAATATATAAATATTTATTTTGTATTATTTTAAAAGCAAATACTCAAAACTGGTTACATTTGTATGAGATTACCTACGTGATAAACATAATAGGTATAATGCAATGTGATTAACGTTGAGTATCAATATCCTAATATGCTGTTAATATCAATTAAATTATAAATATATAATATTAGATGTACAAGTTGATTCGGTGCTTTTTAAATAAAATTGAAATTTTATTTATTGGTATGGTATTAAAATAAATGAAGTATATATATCCCAAAACTCGAAATAACTCCCATTGCGTTCTATTACTTTAGCCCATCTTTCTGACAGCTAACAAATGTCATCGCGATAAAACTTAGCGGTTTTGAATTAATAAAGGATCAATTTCGGACCTCGCGAAATGTTTTAAAGTGTTGATCAGCCAAATGGTTTTGTAGCGATCAAAATAGACTAAAATCTCAAAGAGCGAGATCTGGTGAATAAGCCACGTAAGGGAGAATTTCCCAGCTCAAACCTTATATAACATCCAAAGTCCCTTTTGAGACATGTGGTCGAGCATTGTCCTGATGTAGAATCACTTGCTGAATCCCACAGCCAGTATATACTATTTTCTGTTGCTGTTGCTTATAAATATTCGCGGTAACAGTTTCTTCAGGATCCAACAACTCATAATGCACCACACCCTTTATATCCCACCAGATACACAGCATAACTTTCTTTGTATAAATATTCGGCTTTGCAGTCAATGTTGACAGTTTTCCTGGATCTACCTACGAGTTTATTCGTTTAGGTTTGTCAATAAATAATAAATAAATACAAACGGAGCTACCATGGAATTCACCGACCGGAGTCGGGCCCATCATAATACTATTTTTTTTACACTTTTGGGGGGTGAGCAGTGGATTCCGGACTTACGAACCGGCTGTGGTAGGTTTAGGACAGCTGTCTTGCCACATGTGAGCGTTCACCTTACCACCCATTCACTCCCCCTTCGAAGCCATAGAATTTGAGATGCGCAAATCGCAGTTTTAGATAATTTTTCTAAGAAAGAGTTGATTATTTTTCTGGATAGGCCAAGATCTTTAAAGAGGTGAAATAGAGATTTAGCTGGCAGGCCACGAGCGCCAACTTCCACCGCGTGAAGGTGAACAGTGAAGCCGTTCCGGGTTACGGCATTTGCAAGATCATGGTATTTATTTAATTTGTACTCGTGGTCTTTTGGGATATTTGATTCCCATGGAACAGTTAATTCTACAATAAGAGCCACCTTCCGAGATAGAGAGTAAAGAGTTATATCTGGACGGAGGGCTGTGCATCCGAGACTTTCAGGGAATTTATACTGCTTAGAGACCGAATCAACCGCCAGAATCCAATCTGTAGCTTTCTCGATTATTGAGAAAGGTTTTGTAGTTTCGTCACCGTTAACGAACATGTACAGGAAATCCTTTTTTTAAAACGGGTCGATGAAGAAAGGGCCGTATCGGATCTTCGCGCCTTCATCTCTGGACTTTTAAACTGTGCGTGACTCATCTCATGACTTCCCAAGTTTTCCAATTTTTCTAAGTTGATATAAACAGTAAGATATGCATTTCTGGCTAACATTAAATTGTGAAGCAACTTCTTATTCAGTGTATAAAGAATGTTCATTCAAGTTTTTTTCGAGAGCCTTGTCGTCGAACTATTAATATTGGCCCGGACGTTCTCTGTCCGAAAGAACAAAATCTCTGTCCAGAAATCTTTGATACCACTTTTGACATGCTTTGTGTT
Source organism: Micropterix aruncella (assembly GCA_944548615.1). Lineage (NCBI taxonomy): Eukaryota > Metazoa > Arthropoda > Insecta > Lepidoptera > Micropterigidae > Micropterix > Micropterix aruncella. The sequence continues at coordinate 22,379,513 of OX155965.1, forward strand.
TTGACACTTTACAGCATTCTCCCCCAATGCAGCAGAAATAATTTTCGTTGCTTCGGCGACATTTCTCTTCAATTGAAATGCGAAAAGAATGCAGTGTCTTAAATGTTGTTTATCGACAACCAACGTGATCGCCACTGTCTTTTGATGGTAACTGACTTATTTTGATGAAACACGTGGCGTGATAGAAACTCAATGTTGCTAATTTACAAAATTAAAATTATAACATTTTACTTCAATGTTCAGAGGAAATATCAAGCAATATTTATTAGGGCACCGAATTAATTTATACAGCTAATAGTTATGAATTACCTGTTAGCATATACTTTCTGTAAAAGCAGTCAAGTTTTTTATTCTATCTAATTTATTTATTTGCTTGATATTTGATGCTATTACAATGAACTTTTCTCGAAAGCTTTATAAAGGCTTTGTATGATTGTTGGAAGCGTGCCTAGTCGCTTTTTCTGATGGTGTTCGGAAACCAGGTTTCCAATCCTATATAGATTTATACCTCAGCAAATAAGACAGTAAAGAAACACAAACATTAGTATTTAAACAATTAAATATTCGATTAATATATACAGAGAGACGCTTACCAGAGTAGTCGATGTCAGTGAAAGTGATTTTATATATGAAAAATTGTGGTTTATAAAGCCAATATTTTGACGTTGAAAAGTTCAGAATGACGTCAGACTGTCCATTCGTATATTGAAAGAAACGTTTAAAAAATGCTGAGCGCGAAAGAAACGTTTGTGAATTCTGAGTAATTATGCTATAAATTAGGTCAAACAGAATTCTTGCCAAAAATTTTACTGTGGGAATTAATTGGTAGTCGCAAAATTATATATGTTGCCAACCGTTAAATGATCATTGTTTACATTTGATCGATAACGTGACGAAGCGTTTATAATTTGTTAAAATAAATACATCGCTATAAAAAATGATTTAAGAAGGTATGGTAGATGGATCCAAACCATCGGCTTTATATTAATGGCCTTAAAAACGCGCCTGCGTTTGACTCACTGCCTGGAGCCATGTACTGCCTGATCGATTGTACGACTAAATGTACGATAAATAAATTACCGCATTTTGCACGCTGCACAGTTTTAGTAGAACAACCGAAAAAGCATGGTGTGTCTGTCCCACCGTGATGAAGGGCTGGGGGCGCAGGGTGCGGTGGGGGCCAGATATTGAAGAGAGGGGGGTCTCAGGTCGGGTAATTCTATGTTTTGCTGCCTAAATTTGACAAACTGAAATAAACGGTATGCTAAGCAGATACCTATAATTTGCGAAAATTGAATATTTCTCTACGTATAGAAGCCGTTTGCGATAGCTTACAATACGTCATCGTAGTAGGTACTACACCTACACATCTTCTTCCCTCTTTATACTATTCTAAACAATCCCACGGCACCAACTTACTTTACTAAAATATTCAAACATTTTGGAAGCCATGGCTTTCCACTGCACTCCAATCAAGATTGCAATCGCCTGTCATGGCTTTCCACTGCACTCCAATCAAGTTGCAATCGCCTGTCATAAATCTACACTCTATAGATATTCCTTCTCCGTTCATGAAACTAGACTATGGAGCCATCTCCCGGCCGTTAAAGCTAAGAAGATTACTACTTTTCCAGTATCTTTGAAAAAGTATTTCATTACTTTAGACATCTTTTCTGTCTCATCCTTCCATTCATCACAACCATCCACATCGACCTGTCCTTTTTTGTATACTAGCTTTAGGTATATATTTAGTGTAAACTTTGTATAATGTTACCTATATTACATTCATTTACTACCAGCATTTATTATGTAGGGTATTAGATTGCACCATGCTTATAGTAGGCTTCGGCAACTCTGCTGCTCCGGCGACATGCAGGCGGCGCTGATCACTTTGCCATCTAATGGGTGAGTTTTTAATTAGTGACATCCTTGTAGTTTGATAAACAAAATTGAGAAAAACAAAAACTTTTTTTTTGTGAAATTCGTTTTTGTATCTATTGGAGAAAAGGTTTTGAGAAGCGTTGAGATGAGTTAAAATATCGCTAATAAGCAATATTAGCAATATTTTACCTACCACTAGATGGCGCATCGTGCACATAGCTTTTATACTAAATAAAAAAAAGAAAATTAAACATTTTGCATTTTAAATTTTCTAAATTTTTTTATCAAAAATTGCTTAGTTTGTCCTATTGATTCACCCACTTTAGGGATTCACTAATTAAAAACCCAACCTGTATAATAATAACATGTAAATAATATGTAATCCTGTATAATAACATGTATAACTTGTATAATAACATGTAATCCTATATAAAACATTGAAAATATTTATGTTATTAATGTTTTTATAAAGGACTGATTGCTTAAAAAATCCCATTATTTAACCAATCATAACAATAATAATCAATTTATTAGTGTCGTCTATAGCGTTTTTATATAGGCTGTTTACGTTACAGAAATAACACAGAGAGGTTGGAATGCTATCAATTAGATTACTTAAACATTATATAGCCTAATTTTTATGAATTTAAACGTTTATAGCAAATTAAAATTGACATATTTATGTAAATATTTCGTTTAGTAATATATTGTTATTTTATTTTGATATAAGATACCGTATATGCATGTTTAGAACGCCCATGCACTTTAATGTTAACATGAGACTAATGATGGTACCTATATTATTTCTGTTATGTAATCAGCTTATACCTATACCTATTATGCGATAGATGGCAGTAATAATTTAATTTTATTGTTGTTATCATTGGTTAAATGATTAGGATCAATCACTCCTTTATACAAAAATATTCATTCAATGTTATTATACCGTAGACGGCCAAATAAATTTCTGTAATGTTTTGCCGTCAATGCTATCAGCGCCAAGTGTATGTCGCCGGCGCGGAAATTTTGCCAAAATAAGCTACGGGGTTTAACAATCTAATAATATATATTATCCATGGTAGAATGAATAACTGTCAGTATCTCCCTAAGTCGGACACTTCCTTAGTAGTAGTAGTAGTAGTAGTAGATGGAGTGGGGGGCTTGTTTCCAGCCCTTGATGTCACCTAGATCTGTAAGGTCTTTTGTAACTACCCACTGTGTGGTTAGGTCAATTGTCAGCTAGTAGCCCGGTACTTCTTACCAGACTAAGTAGGTCACTGACCTTCAAGTTGGGCAGATCGCTGGGTTCGAGAAAGGCTCGTCCCAGTAAACTGTGTCTTTTGGCGGCGAGCCCTGGACAGCGGCCAACAATGTGTATGCTGTCTTCAGGTTCCTCGCCACATATTCGGCAATCCTTGCTCTCAGTCAAGCCAAGGTTGAATAGATGAGCTCTAAGGGTCGTGTGTCCGGTGAGGAGACCGATAGTGGTTCTAAGGTTCTTCTTGCTCATGTCAAGTAGGGCCTTGGTTTTCTTCTGTAGTGGTTGCTCCATCATGGCTTTTGCCTGGCGACATCCCTGACTCTGTTTCCAGGAAGCCCGATGTTCCTGCTCCAAGCAGTCCCTGATGATTTTCTTACCTGTAGCGAAGGGGACCCCTACAGCTGGCTCCACTGGGCAATCCAGTGTGCCCAGTTTTGCCAGTCTATCGGCCTCTTCGTTTCCGGGTATGCCTTGGTGACCCGGTATCCACATTAGGGTGATTTTGTTGGATTTTCCCAATTTGTTGAGCTCCTGCATGCAGTCCCAGACCACAGAAGATTCTGTGGTGGCTTTAGCCAGAGCGTCCAGTGCTGCTCTGCTGTCAGAGCAGATGAGGATTTGTCTGTTTTTTACCTCAAGTCGACTTTGTAGTTTTATGCATTCCAATATGGCAAGTACCTCGGCTTGGAAAACCGTAGCGTATTGTCCAAGGGGGATGCTGATTCTGTGGTTGGTTTTGGGTCCGTACACGCCTGCCCCAAAACGTCCATTTGTTCCTGAGCCGTCGGTGAACCAGGCGTCTGCGTTGTGGCTTTGAAGCCACTGCGGATTTTTCCATTCTTCCCTGGTGGGGATTAGGATTTTATAGGATTTCTATACCGAATTTTTTTTCCGTAGTCGATCCTGGGTCAGAGTGAATGGGCTTTTGTGGAGGAGGTTTAGCTCAGGATGATTGTGCCCTCCACGCTTCCACTCGCCCAAACACTTCAGTCTGTATGCTGTAAGTCTGGCGGAGTGGATGATGAGCTTGTCCAGAGGCGGGCAGCAGAGTGCCATCTCTAATCCCGCTGTTGGGGTGGTCTTCATGACGCCAGTTGCAGCCCTCAGGTAGTTACCTTGAAGGCTTTTAAGCATTTTTACTGTCTCAAGCTTTTTCACCCTGTACCACCAGACTATTGCAGCATAGGTTAGTCTAGGCAGCAGTACTGCCCTGTAGAGCCATAAGGCGACCCTGGGTTTGAACCCCCAGGTTTTTCCCATGACTCTTTTGCACGTCCACAACGAGGCATAGAAGGTTGTTCTCTTGCGCTCGAGGTGGTGCTTCCAATTGAGCTTTGGGTCTAGATAGACTCCAAGGTATTTAACTACTGTAGCGTATTCTATCTCCTTATCCCAGAGCTTGAGACACTCAACGGGTTCGGGTTTGTATTTTCTGGTGAAAATCATGGCCTTAGTCTTGCTTGGATTAGCGGATAGACCTCTGGCCTGGCACCAGTCTTGGGTGGTCTTAAGTGCTTTGTCCATGAGCTCCTTAAGTATTGATAGGAAGTTTCCTCTGACTACTATGGCCACGTCATCAGCGTAGCCGTAGACAGAGAGGCCTAGGTTTTGTAGATCTATTAGGAGTTCGTCTACAACGATGCTCCACAAGAGGGGGGAGATGACTCCACCCTGTGGACAGCCCTTAGCAGGGATTCCCGTGATGGAGGTGTCGCCTTGATAGACGGTCAGATTCCTATTTGATAGCATACTCAATGTCCAGTCAATAATAGTCTCTGGTATTCCTCGTCTGTGCATAGCGTTTTTTATAGTTGCATATGATGTGGTGTCAAATGCTCCTTCGATGTCCAGGAATACTCCCAGAGCGTAACCTTTCGCCGCTAACTGTGTCTCTATTGTGCTCACCAGGTGATGTAGGGCAGTGTCCGTAGATCTGCCCTCCCTATAGGCATACTGAGCATCAGCAAGCGGTTGAAGAGCTAGGTGGTTGTTTTTCAAGTAGCCGTCAACTAGTCTCTCCAGTGATTTCAGGAGAAAGGAGGTGAGGCTAATGGGTCTGTAGTCTTTGGCAAAGATGTGGCCGTTCCTGCCTGCCTTTGGAATGAACGTGACTCTTGCGCTGCTCCAGGCATGAGGGACGTGTCTGAGGGCTATGCTCGCTCTGAGTACCTTTGTTAGAGGGCCCAGCAGCTGGCTTAACCCTTTTTGTAGTAGGACTGGGTATATTCCATCCGGTCCAGGTGATTTGTAAGGGTCGAAGGTGCTCACGGCCCATTCTACTGCTTTTGGATTAACTATCTTGGCTGCAAGGGCCCACTCCCTGGGCTTGTGGAGCCTCTTGGAGTTCTCCCCTGCGGCAATTGGGTGTGAGGATTCCTGGAAGCCCGGAAAGTGTGTTTCCATTAAGAGCTTCAAGGTTTCCTTGGTGTCGCTTGTGTGTCCCCCCTCTGGTCGTTTAAGGCATCCCAGCTGGGGGCGGTTGTTAGAGCTGAGGATCTTGTTGAGCCTGGAGGCTTCGGAAGCTGTTTCCACGCTCTCACAAAAGTCCCTCCAGCTTCTTCGTTTGGCTTTAACAATGGCCTTGTTGTATTCGTTTCGGGCGTTTTTGTATTCCTCCCAAAGATGTTGCGAGTTAGTGTTGTGATTTCTCGCCCTATTGAAGCACCTTCTCAGCGTAAGCCTGAGCTTGGTCAGCTCTGGGTTCCACCATGGGACCTTTTTTGAGAGGTTTTTTTGTTTCAAAGGGCAATTCTGCTCGTAGGCGTCTATAACGGCATTAGACAGTGATAGTGCAGCTGTTTCTAGTTGCTCTTTGGTGTGGAATCGATTCGGAACCGTGGTGAGCTTGATAGCCAGGTCCCTATCGAATCCTTCCCAGTTGGTATTTCTAGGGTTGCGAGCCCACTGAATTTCCAATGAGTGCCGAAGCGTTAGATGGATCTGCCTATGGTCCGAGCCTGAGGGTTCATCTGAGACCCTCCAGTCTTGAACCAGGTCGGCCACTTCTTTTGTGCAGATCGTGATGTCCAGTACCTCCTGTCTTCTTGAGTCTATGAAGGTAGGTTCTGTTCCTCTGTTGAGGATGGTGAGTTCATTGCCTAGGATAAAGTCATGCAGGCTTACCCCCCTCGGGTTTATGTTGGAACTACCCCAGCACACGTGGTGGGAGTTCGCATCGCAACCCAGAAGGAGTTGGAGCCCGCGTTGTTTCGCATATGTCACTAGGTTGGTTATATCTTCTTGCGGTGGCAGGTCAGTGGAGTCATAAGGCATGTATGCTGAACCAATGAGTAGATCCACCGTTCTGTCTCCTGTCAAGTTGATTTTTGTTACACTTCCTTAAATGAGACACGTATTTATTTATTTATATATTTTAAATATTATTCAGGAGCATTACAGACGAATCTAATTCGCCCTTGCATATTCAATCTAGAGCAGTGATTTCAACCAGTGGGTCGCAATCCCCTAGGGGGTCGCAAAGAGACCACCGGGGGGCCGCAGGCTATCCTAAAATAAAAAAACTAAAATATTACAAAATATGTATTTATATTATATGCAAAGATCGCTTCGGAAGAGAAACATATTTATGTTTATGTTTAGCTATTACTTTTACAAAAAATAATTTTGGTCAAAGATGGAAACAGTTAAAGTTAATGTGGTTTTCGCCATTGTTTTTACAACAAAAAAAAATATTTCATAGATGCTTACAGTTATAGCTGTGGAAGTGGAAACAGTCTAAGAGGGGTAGGGTAAAAGATATTTTTTACCAAAAAGGGGGTTGCGATCTAAAAAAGGTTGAATATCACTTATCTAGAGTATACAAGTGCATAGTAACCGGCTTACATAAGTAAACTAATGCTGATATGAAAAAAATATTTAAAAAATAAAAACTAAGTAAAACAACGATTATGATAAAACTAAGATAGCAGGCAGGGAGATGACTTTTTAGTTGCTAAAGGAATAAACAAAAGACGTCTATCTCAGTGGGTAATAAATTAAGGAGAGCTATAACCCTCCCAACTGGCCTGTCTACAGGGAGCTAATGGGCCCTGTTGTAGTTTGGCCACTAAGACCCAGTTGTATAGGGTTGGTCAAACGCACGGCACAACACCCATCCGGCGCTCTCCAAGCAGAAGTGCGAGCCAGGGTAGCACGCTGGCCCACGGACCAGTCTCCGAAGAGTCAACTTTCGAGTCGCTCTTGGACGGTTTGCGCGCCATCCCGATTAACAGCCGGAGGAGTCTGGAAAATGTAATATTTCTTATAGAGCGGGGGTAGTTGTTAACCTTACGGCAACTGGTTATCGAATCATGACAGACTAACCATACATCAAATGTTAGAAATAATAGTATAATAAAACTTAGGTGCACAAATTATTAACATATTTTTAAACTTATATATTAAGTATTTTTTAACATTGAACTAACTACCAAAAAATATTTGACTTTGACAATGAATTATACTTTTAGACTAGGTATTTTTATATTAAATCCTATATTACTTAACATAATATTAAATATTAATGACTGTTTCTTTCTTTTCTCACATATAACTTTATTTATATTATTTAATCGAATTTTATATTGTATTTATTGCCGATTTAATAATGGAATTGCATTTTACTTATTACCTATATATTTTTTTATTTTTTTTATTATTATTTTTTTTAAATTTTATTCTGAAGACCACATTTTAGGGCAATTTAGTGTCATTAGCTTTTTACTAAAACTTGTACATTTGTAGGCAACCAAGCAATCAAGCAAACTTGATTGTAATATTGGAGTCCTGTCCACCCTAGAACGGGCTAGTCCCAGTTGGGTGACAGAAACAAATAAGCAAAAGGTTAGGGTTTTGCCATTCGGTTCCTGTTGTTTTTGTAAGCTAATCAATGTTTTATAGTAATTAATTCTTAAATAAATAAATAAATAAAAAAATAATAAATAAACTGCTGTTAGGTTTTCAGCCACCCGATCCCTAGTGAACAGCCGGGAAAAGGATGCCGTCATCCACGATTGATTCGGTAGACACCGTATCACCGCTACGTAAGGGAGAGTACCGCGCAAGCGACCTCTATCCTGTAACAAGTCGGGAGGCAGGAGGTATCCTGAAGGTTAATTCCAGATGGATGTATCCTTCCAAACTGGTAGTCAATGGGTTAGGCTGCCCGCTGGGTGCCTCGCCGTAAGGCGTTGGCCTCTGACGGGCAGGTGGCGTAACTAAACAGTGGATAGTTTTTCGTCCCAAGTCTTTGCGCTCACCTCACGGGAGACCGAATGATCTAATATCGTTAAAACTTCCTGAGGTGACGATTTCGTCCGTTGTAGTTGAGAGCTCTAGTTATCCTGTCTACGAAAATATGTATATGATGTATATGATGACTACCATGTATATGGTGGATACGATACATTAAACAATAGATGCGGTCTCCTCGCTCTATAATTTACCGGTACGTAGGTACAATTCAAACATTTATAGGGACATTTTCTGAAATGGACATATCTCTTTAATGGACTTCAGTCCACACAACATAATTTTGATGGATAAATGTTTCAGATTCGTAGCTATGAGTACCTACAACGCTGCCGACTTACGAGTTTATCCCTCGCCGCGCAGTGGCGCACTAGGTACTGACTAATAAAGTGAGCGTCGTCCCCATAGCATGACATCCCCGCGTTCGCCTTCCCGTGGAATGCGTTGGTTACCGACTTGGGGCGACGAACAATGCACTCCTCGCTGGATTAGCGCTTTATTACTGACGGCCAAGAATTAGTGGAATAATTAAAGGAATTCAATTCCGACACAGACCCCGTCGGGGTCACGAACTCCGACCCTTTCCACCCGCTACGCCGCGGCGATGGCACATATTATTGAGGAAGGGAGAGGTCACTGCACGGACGGACATCAGCTGATACGCAAATTTTATTACAAAATATTTAAAACAAAATTAAAAACGACTTCAGTTACTAAATGTCAACTATTGTATTTATAAACTAGCTGACCCGGCGAACATCGTACCGCCTAACAGTCAATGAATGTCGTGTTACAGATTAGCTGAACTTAATTTATGATTTTCTGAAAGTAATACAATGAATACAAAATAAATATTAAGTTCTCTACTTTATTAAGATAATAACACAAAAAGAAAAATATAAGTACAAAAATTAGGACATCAATCGCGTGTCAGCAAGACATGATTGAATTAAATTATTTATATATTGTGCAGCATGGGATGCACTCGGTTAAATTCTCTTCATTGAAGCACCTTGTGATATAGGTACTACATTTTTTTTATCAGGCACAAGAACAAATAAAGTGGATGATTTGCCGACACGTGAACATGCCACGTATAACTGACCATAAGAAAACCACGGATTTACATTTTGTATGGGAAAATCTTTTTCTCTTATTTTAATTTTTCGTTAACTTTTATTCGTTAAAATTTATCGTTAACTTTCGTTAAAATTTATTCTGCTATTCGGGACGGAGACAAATACTACAAATCAAAAACTATGAAAATCGGTACAGCCGTTCTCGAGTTATAAGTGTTCGAACAAACCAGAGATTGTATTATATATATATATATATATATATATATATATATATATATATATATATATATATATATATATATATATATATATATATATATATATATATATATATATATATATATATATATATATATATATATATATATATATATATATATATATATATATATATATATATATATATATATATATATATATATATATATATATATATATATATATATATATATATATATATATATATATATATATATATATATATATTTTTATTTAAAATAAAATTAGTAAAAGCTACTTAAAAAGTAGCGAAGGAAATCCCAGGTTGTATTGGGAAATGCTTATGTTTGAATGAGATATACTTACGGATGTGCACGACTTTCGACAGGTGCAATGTAAGTTTAAAGGTCCTTTTGCAGTCGACTAACGATCACTATTCATCCATATATCTCATAAATAGGGCTTATCCTTATGCAACACAAAATGCCTTCAAATGAGACGAATTAAGCGAAAAAATTAAAAATTAAACTATTGATCATTTCGGCAAGGCCGTTTTATAAATGAAAGTGACATTACGAAATAATTCAAATTTCGAATGCCACTAACATTTAAAATATGATACTATTGGCTGAGTTTGTTATCAACGAGCCATTAAATCGAATTAAAAATAAATAAAAAAACTCCATATGCTCAATGAAATGAAAGAAGAAACTTAAATCTTTATTTCTGGCAGAGAAGTTTATAAAAAAGATTGTATAATGTTATCAAAATAGGGTAAACCTATATAAAATTGTATAATATTAAAAAATTGTAAAGAAACATTGTAGAAAACAGTATAATATTGTTATATTTCATAAGGTTTGTAAAGGCTTTGTAAAGGCTTTACAAACCTTATGAAATATATATATATATATATATATATATATATATATATATATATATATATATATATATATATATATATATATATATATATATATATATATATATATATATATATATATATATATATATATATATATATATATATATATATATATATATATATATATATATATATATATATGGTTTGCAAAAGGATACGCTTTATTTTTGAGATGTGGATGAAGGGTGATCGTTCGCTAGCGATAAAGGGATCCCATTAAACCTACAGTGTACCGTCGAAAGTGGTACTCATCCAAGAATACATCTCGTTTAAACAATAAGCATTTCCCAGTCCAGTCCGGGAAAACCTTCCAGCTATGTAAGTGGCTTTTATTATTTTTATTTTTTCATCAAAGTGTCATCCTTTAAACGAATTCTTTAAAAAAAGATTTTACAAAAAACCAATCAAATATTAACAATATTATACAATTTTATCTTATGTTTTGAACTCTTGTAAATATCATATAGCCTTAAGTATAAACTTCTCGACCAGAAATTACGATTTATATCTTATTTCATGGGAACGAGCAAATGAAGTACCTATTTTATTTTTATTTTCATTTAATAGCTGGCTGATAGCGAGCCCAGCAATCGTATATCGTCCTTTTAAAGAGTGGATATATTCGAATTTCAAATCGAATTTTCGAAATGTCATTCCGCATTTAAGAGACGATTGATTGTGATTTTTTTCATTGTTTTTTGCTTAAATTTGTCTTTAATAAAGACATTTTATTTTGGTTTGCAAAAGGATACGCTTTGTTTTTGAGATGTGGATGAAGGGTGATCGTTCGCTAGCGATAAAGGGATCCCATTAAACCTACAGTGTACCGTCGAAAGTGGTACTCATCCAAGAATACATCTCGTTTAAACAATAAGCATTTCCCAGTCCAGTCCGGGAAAACCTTCCAGCTATGTAAGTGGCTTTTATTATTTTTTTTTCAAGATATCTTGACGACGGCTGAGCCGAAATATTGATATACATTTTATAACAATCATTAATATTTAAGAAACACTAATCGCCTATTATTTTCCAGCATTCATTCTCGTCTCGCTTTGTTGTGTTGCCGCTGTAGGAGACATTCAGGTTCCAATACCACAGCAGGAAACACCTAGCAAATACTGAAAGAAGAGAAGAAAAAGGCGTGGAGTCACTCCTGGTCACCACAGACCAGATAAGTGCCCTTTCATTATTTTATCATTTCATTTATTTAGTAATAAACATAATTTCAATTTGAAAAAATAATAATTTACACATTTACAATCAAATATATATATATATATATATATATATATATATATATATATATATATATATATATATATATATATATATATATATATATATATATATATATATATATATATATATATATATATATATATATATATATATATATATATATATATATATATATATATATATATATATATATATATATATATAAATATATATATATATATATATATATATATATATATATATATATATATATATATATATATATATATATATATATATATATATATATATATATATATATATATATATATATATATATATATATATATATATATATATATAAAATAGAAACAATTTGTTCGCGCTGAATTGCACTATAGATATTGCACGTCGCTATTGTCTAAGTTACCACCACGAGTCCTGCTGCCTTCTTGCCTACACCTGCCTGCCTCGGCACTATCACCATCCGGACTTCATACAGTTTGTAACCTCTCGGCGCCCGCTCAAAAAATCTCTGTTATGTTGGGTTAACAAAATTAAAAAATCGACAGCAGTTACTAAAAGTGAACTATTGTATTTATAAAAAAATAGAAACGATTTGCTGGCTTTGAATTGCACTATGACTACGACGAGTCCTGCTGCTTCCTCGCCTTTATCCACCTGTCTCGGTAAGATCACCATCCGGACTTCATACAGTTCGTAACCTCTAGGCGCCCGCTAAAGAAATCTCTTTCGTGCTACATAGTTACGTAAGTTAAGTTACGATTTAATAAATACATTACGACTCAATAAATACATTTCCACACCGTGAAATTTAAGTTACCCGCTTCTTTAAAGAGGGTGAATCAGTACGAGCAAATAAGCAACTTTTGATATATATATTTTTTTAAACACAAAAAAAAATCTTCACGATTTTTTTTTTTTTTTTTTTTTAACTTTTATATAAAGCGTATAAAGCGGTAGGTAAAATATCGCTAATATTGTTTATTAATGATATTTTACCTATAGCTGGAGGGCGCAGCGCGCTCAACGCTTCTCAAACTTTTTTTCAATAGATAAAATTTACAATTTTGACCAAAAAATAACAAAAACAATTTTTTTTTCAATAAAAAAAAAATACTTTTATGTCCCATTTTTTAAAATCAAAAGTTGTCTACTTGCTCGTACCGATTTATCCCTTTCAAGGATGCCAGTAATTAAAAACACACCTGTATGTAGGTGTTAACTCTTAAACCATGTCAATGTTCACGCCGATAGGTTTAAAATTGACCAGAGGGTTGCGTTTGTACCATTCAGTGCGGAGCTCTAAAAAATATATCTGCATATAATTTCGCATGGCTCACATCTGTAGCTTCACAGCTGATTGCGTATCCGCTCGCCTCTGAATGCCCTACCTAACCCCACTACTCTCGCCGCTAGTGGAAACACAAGCCGTGCGTGAAGAGACTGTTGCATTACACTCGCTTGAATTTAGCGCTTTCTTCAATTACTTAGCTTTCGAGTATACTCGCATTTATTGTAAACCTACAAAACTACGAAAAACAAAACATGTATAAAATTCATAAATTGCGTGAATTAAAGACAAATGAAAGTTTAAATAAATATGTGCGTTTTTATATTCTCAAAATCTTAAAATTGAAGTTTGATTCACTTTTTTTTTATTCTTTGTTTTACTTTCCTGGCCCACCAAACTACGAGAAGGGAAAGTATTGTAAACGTGCAAAATTCCTTTTCGAGATGAAGACGGAAATATCCATTTTAAGCCCCCCAAAAAACTATTCTGATAATCGACAGCTTTCGTTTCTCCACCGTTTAGCTGCGCCACTAACCCGTGAGAGTCCAACGCCTTTCCGCATTGCACTGGTAAGTGCATCCAGTGGGCAGCCTCGCGCCCTCACTGCTAGATTTGCCCGATTTCACTGTCGTTCCTTATGGGTTGTTAGCTACCTGATGTTAGCGGTAGGTAATTCAGTTCGAATATTTGGCGGGTGCTGCCCGCGGCGTCCTTTGCCCTTCTGGTCACGCGGGATCGGGTAGCCAACGATCCGTTTCAAGAGTAGCTGACAGCAGGTCAGCAACCACCTTGGGAAGCGTATAAGAGAATTTCCATCCCCCCCCCCCCTGTTTTTCGCTGGAGTGCACGCTGCACGATGCTCAAACCGCCCAACAGCGCCCGAAGGACATCCTCCAGAGGCAAGGACGTATCACAGGGGCGGAGGGGGGGGGGGGGACACAGGGGACGCGTGTCCCCTCCTCGGACTTTTTCGAGTAAAAATGAAGTCGAGAAAAATTGAGGATCAGGGAGAATCCGCGACTTATGTACCTAGTGTCAGGCACGTTTCTAGGGGGGCGGGGGGTTATTTGGGATTTAACCCCCGAAATACGGCGTATTTTCGTTTCATTGTATGAGAAAATTTAATTTTGCTCGAAACTGAAGTCTGGATACGTGCCTGTCCAGAGGAAACACTTGCACCAAGCCGTAACAGGGGAAATCGGAGTCCTTTCCAGGTTCGACCCGCTTCGAGGAGGCTACCGAAAAGAAGTTGAACCGTGAGTTTAGCCGACCCAAGAAAACGAGCGGGTCTTAGCGACCCAACTGTACAGGAACCATTAGCTGATATGTATATACAGGGAGATAATGGGCCCAATGCAGCTGGACCACTAAGACCCGTGTGTTAGGGTCGGCCTAACTCACAGGTCAACTCCAAGCAGAAGTGCGAGAAGTGCTACGCTATGGCCGCACAAGACCTCAAACCCGTAACCAGTCGGGAGGCTGGAGAAATCTGGCTGTAACTGGAAGTAAGGGCGCGAGTGTCAGGCCCCTGGCTGCAAAACCGGTTTCTCGCGGAAAGGCGTTGGCTTCTTACGGGCGAAAGGCGTAAGTACACAGTGGACCAGTGGCGTAGCGTGCCTTGGCGGGCCCCCGTATAAACTATTTGTTTGGGGTCCCTTAGGAAGGGTAAAGATTTGGCGATATGGCAGATATGGCGGTAGCTACGCCCATGCAGTGGACTGCTTTCGTCCCAAGTCTTCTACGCTCACCGCGTTCACGCGCGACAGAACGATCAAATATCGTTAAAACTTCTTGAGGTGACGGGCTCGCCCATTGTAGTTGACAGCTCCAGTTGTCATTTATCTACAGTGCTCGGTATGACAAGGCTTGACATAATAGTCGAGCGTATCTTTTACGAATCGGGAAGCGCAAAGAGTGTACTAATAACATTTCCTGCCCTCGCGAGGGTTCTCACTTCACACCCTGAGACAATGGGACCGCCTGCACCAGCCCGCGGGCCATGGAGTGCGAACCGCGGCGTGAACGGGGCGTCATCTACCTAGGAACTAATTAATTATTAGCGCAAGCATCGCGTTGCCGATGACGTCACCAGAGTTTCCTGACGTCAGAACACCGTATTTGATACAACTTCAAAGATTACAAGACAGGCTGTATACGCCAGTAATTTATTTAACCGTAACTTTGTTTCCGTATGCATCAGAACTCATATTTATTTATTTTATTTCATAAGCAAATCAACATAACAGTTTATACCAATCCGTTGATATGCAATATAAACATAAATATAAAAAATAATAGAATTCTTACAAGTACCTACATACACAACATTAAATACAAATACAGGCATTAAGAATAGGAAAACTTACAAACTTACAGTACATAAAGAATGAAAACAATTTATCTTATTCTGACATAAACAAGTAGTGCAATGCCTACACCTTGAAGAGATGCAGGCTCGCTGTAAAAATATCAAGGTCTGACGCTGTCGAACGCTGCCGCAAAGCTCGGGTAAGCAGACTCCATCGACTTAGGTTGGTGCGCGAGGACGGCTCCGCAAATAGATTATGAGCTCGAGCAAGATTATAATTGTCCGGAACAAAGAGACAAACCTTCGCTAGCATGCTAGGATTATCAACTCTTCCCCGGATCAGCTTGAAAACGTAGGCCATGGCGAGCATTTCTTTACGCATCTTAAGAAAGTTATAGCCTACCATGCCTAGTAAAAAGAAGATCCATGTTTTTGAAGTGCGGTTGTTCTATGTGAAAATTATTCTGAGTCGTTTAGTAAATAATAGTAAAAATTAAAAAAAATAAAACAACATGACTGCCGTTACAGAAAGTGAACTATTGCATATACAATTATTTTTATTACGGTTTTTAATGTCATATTTATGGTTTATGTATATGTCTATAATATAGAAACATGCATATTTTCGGAATATACTCAATCAGACCTTTCGTTTGACAGTAAACACATTCCGGAAATATACATGTCTATGTGGATAAATACATAAACCACAAATATCGTAATAAAAATAATTATAAATACAGTAGTTCACTTTTTGTAATGGCAGTCGTATATATTTAAAATGTTTGCTCAGGAACAAGTTATTACTTTTTACTAAATAAATTTTAATTTCCTGGTCTGTGTATATCAAGTGTAGAATCTGTGATTTACACCAAAATATATATTTTTTAAATATTACATATAGTTTTTACTAGACGTGCAACCGATTACGATTACGATACGGTCAATTGTTGATTATTGGAATCGTTGATTGTTGCCCTGATTATCCGATTATATCGGTCAATAATCGTCGTGCGCCTCTCGAGGATTATTGCCAACTTCACGTGTCATTTGGCGACCTGTTCATTTTACGGTGCAGGTTTACGAAGGTTTAAGCAGAAATCGCAGAACTTATTGAGCCTCAGATTTCAACCAAGTTTAATAGTTGTATGTTTTATATTTGAGCAACGAATAATACCAGAAGAAACAAGAAATAAACAAACAGTTATATACGAGACAATCTTCACCTTGTGCAGCTCGTGACCTCGCCGCTTTTTCGCTCCCTGGACGAGTATATAAATTTTCTTGGTATAAATTTCAAGCGCAGTGTCTAAAAACCAATTTAAGCTTACCGACCGCCTGCTGCTATAGTATGCTGCCTAGGTGTCAGTGCTGCGAACATTGAAGATGCAATAATAAAAACTAAATAAATTGATTCTAAAATAAACTAACATTTAAAACCCTTCGGCTACGTAACGACCAAATTTGGTTGCACATCAGAAAACCGTTGACTACGTAACGACCAATATTGGCGGCTTGCTCCCGGAGCGCACAGTAATATTATTTTATAATTCGAACGCATCCTAAAATCCATACCAAAAATCTCATTATTACCATAGATAGGTACATTGACGGCTGCTAGAATAATTTCGCGCGTCATTTCGCGGATATTTCGGGTAAAAATCCATTGTCAAACATCATCGTTTTTCGAGAAATCATAAAAAAATTTATTGGTTTTTATGAGCTAATATCTAAATATTTTTGTATGTAAATAAGCAAAACGAAATATTACCTTTAATAGAGAATGTAATAAAGATCACGATAGTATTTACAATTTCCAAATAGGGTTCCGTATTCTTCCGTAAGACAAGTAGGTACAAGTTAGAAATGCCGAGTTTTTTTCACTTTTTAGACTTTTTAGATTTTCTCATATTTATTCATAATTATCTAACTGATTTACAAAATGATATTTCAATATTCTAAATACAAAATTTTAATGCGATAATTGGCCAGTTATTGTTTTTATGATTGCTATAGTAGTTCCATTGTTATAGTACGTTTTGCCAAGCGCGGCGATATTGTAAGAAATTCCAATAAATTGCCACGGTCTGCCATAAAATTATGCCGCTACTCGAAGGGTTAAACTGGCGAGAAAGAATATTGTGTAGAGGCTACGTCACATTGTAATTTTTCATTTGCCCCGCCCAATAACCATTCAAACTTTTCCGCCTCAGTTGTGTTGCCACTGCATAGAAATACGGAGTCAGATTTCAAATATAGGTACATATTACCGGACCATCGCATCGGGCCCCCGGTGAAGTCGTCATTAGTAAGAACTACCAACGCGGTCAGATCCACAACAAGTGGATCTTTAGTACGTAACATGGGATCCTAACCACCCCCTGGCAGTCAACTGACCAGTTTTGTTGGTGAAGGAACTCCTCTGTAAGGTCGAGAAATGCGACATCTCCATAATCCAGAAGGGGAAGAGAACAGACTAACAAATCGTAATCTTGCTCTCCTCCATGTAATATTTCATTTGCCCCGCCAAATAACAATTCAAACTTTTTCGCCTCAGTTGTGTTGCCACTGCATAGAAATACGGAGTCAGATTTCGGATACAGGTAAGTACATATTACCGGACGACCGCACCGGGCCCTCGGTGAAGTCGTCATTAGTAAGAACTACCGACGCAGTCAGATCCACAACAAGTGGATCTTTAGTACGTAACATGGGATCCTAACTACCCCCTGGCAGTCAACTGACCAGTTTGTTGGTGAAGGAACTCCTCTGTGTGGTCGAGAAATACGACATCTCCATAATCCAGAAGGGGAAGAGAACAGACTAACAAATCGTAATCTTGCTCTCCTCCGGGAAGATATTTTCAGCCTATTCAACGGATGAAATCGGCCGAGAGTTTGCGTCGCCATGAGAGGTTCACTTCCGTATCGACACCGAGGTTCTTAATCTCGAAACTGAACTCTCCACATTCGGACCCTCCACATTCGCACCGATGCAGAATTAAGAGCATTCCATGTCCTTTAGACCACTCATAAATAAACCATAGATCTTCATTTACAGAATCAATTGTTGTATCAATATCTTCCGGGCAAAAGTGGGAGTATATTTGGACGTCGTCGACATAGAGGTGATATTTTGCGTTAATTAGTAACTGAGTTAATCAATAGAGAAAAGAGGAGCGGTAATAGAACAATACCTTGGGGCAAGACTTCCTTAATTTTAGATAATATAAAATTGTGTGATTTTTCTTGCCTTTATATAAAATTGATTATTTTTATTTGTCTTTTAGCGAGTACATTTTAATGAGGATTTTTGTGTAGTGTTGCTAATTTAATATTTAATTTTTTGTTATGGGCAATTAAATGGTGTTAATCGACATATCATAAAAACCAAAATAAATAACTTTGAATTTCGAACTATATATACATAGTGCTGAATTTTGATATTGTAATAACGAAGGTATAAACCGTAATTTTAAGCTTCTGCAATCTGTTAAGATTTTTTGGAAATAAATAAATTGAATTGAAATTGAAATAGCTTCGAGAAATTAAGGTACCTAAACTTCATAAGGTATGGAACCCTCAGCGCGCGAGTCTGGTTTTATATATTAGCGGCGCCCCTATTACAAGTTAGGCGCCACATCCGCCTGGTCTCTCTCTCTCTCTCTCTTTCTCTCTCTTTCTCTATCTTTCTCACTGTGCTCCAAGCCGCCCCCGGCCGCCCGCCCGCCCAAGAGACGGCTTAATTTTCGTCTTTCCCGGCTCGCGAGCTCCGGCGAAAGTGGAGCCTAATTGTGACGGCGATGTCTATTTTTCTCGAGCCAAATTGAAAATTCCGCGAGACGGGGAGATTCCGCCGCGGGCACAGATTAACATGAGAGTTGTGCGTGCTTACAACAGATGCTACAACACTCGTTCGGCGAGCTTAACCCTTTCAATTTAAACTATCAAGTTCATTTTTATTTTAATGACCATTATATTTTTCATAACATACTTTTGAGCATGTCAGCTCCGACGCGCGATTGGAGTTTACTCTTTAATAGCTATTGTCATTGAATATACAATATGCAAAAGGGGTAAAGAAACGCATCTCCTATAATGCTGAAAGCATGCCTAACTAGTATCTCGTGGTTAACTAAAGTACGGGCCAAAGGAACGTTGCGATGGGGTAATAAACCGAGCTGTCAACAAGGATGCGGCTAACGTCGATATTGTTTATCGATGAATTACGCTTGCTCGATGAAACAGTATTATACATCTGCATTTATTATAGTACCGATTGCTATATTTATTAATATTTTCGGTTTAAGTATTATTTTAGAATTAGAGTAATTAAATAATGACCTAATTATGTGTTGTGAGTTATTAAATGAGTACTTAATAGATAACTGATTATCATAGCATGGCATATCATAGGTCATTATTAATTTCTAAACAGTCATTAGTAAAATGTTATCGTAGCATTTTGTAATGAGTCCCACATATGCATATCATAAAATGCTGCGCGGATAAAACATCATTACTTGCCTATCAGTTGAGCAATGGAGACCATATTTTCTAACCTGGAGCTATTGAAGTTAAAAGGTGATATTAACATGCAGACTCGGTGCTTTATACATAACATTTTGTTATTTTTTGACGAACTGAAAAGTGACTCGACAAAAGTTTAGATGCTTAGATGAATTTCAATAATATAATAATCTGATAGATAATCTGAGAAGTTTATGACACGCATCCCTACAAGCAGGTATTAAAAGGGGCTGGCCGGCCTAATGATTTATTGCCTCACCGGAACGTTCCTTTGGCCCGTACTATAGTAACTAGTATTCACGTGTTCTTCGGATTTTTTCATCATCACTTAAGCTGGTGTCTTCCAGTACAATGTTACAATATTTTATATCTTTATTAACAATATTTTATATCGTTATTCTTTATTCACCAGGTTCACGAAATCCGAATTAAATAACGAAAAATCTCAGCGATCTTAGCAAGTTTAGACAAATCGCGTTTCCTAAACCAGAGTTCACCGAGTTAGAACTGTACGGAGCTTTCTCCAGTGGCAGGGAAATGCAGGGAGAGGGCACGAGGGAAGTGAGCAGAGGGATTGGCGTTACACGGCTGGGGGTTATCAAATTACTCAAACGATTGAATATTTGCGTCGGCGGAGAGGAGACCATATGGCGACGTGCTTGCCTGCTTGCTTTTGCGAATTTCGTCCAACGGCAGCACAGTTGGCGCGGACGACGCTGGTGTTACTATGTCTAGTAATCGTATTAAGATTTGTAGAAAATTTGCTTTAAGAAGAGCTGCTGTCTGTATACTGTGTCTAAAATGATTGATCTACTAAGCGTTCTGACAGTTTCCTCTAAGGAAAGTTTGAAACGAAATGTGCCATTTACAGTACCAGATCGGTATTGATGTCATTTCAAGCTTGTCGCTTTTGGCAGCTCAAACAGTCCGGCAGTGCAGCAACAGTTACAATAGCAAAATTCTTTGTTGGACGATTGCGATAAAAAGTCATCGTTTATTTAGATGTTGTCCTCGTAATCGCTTCTTCATTCTAGGTTCGAGCTTAAATTTTTAGGACATTGGCTCGTTTTGGTCTTCAGAGAGATTGCGTCTCCATGAGACATGTCGTTCATTTTGGTCTTCAGGGAAATTGTTTGTACTGATTGTAATTACGGTTATAAATGTATTGGCACCTGTACCATTGATTTTATAGGGTAGGGTATTATATTGCTCAACTCTATAGTATGATTTGACAACCATTCGGCGCCGGTGAAACGCAAGTGTACTGCGAAACTAATGGCAATTTATTTGGCAATCTATAATAACTTTGATATTGAATGTTTTTTTTTTTGAAAAGGACTGAGAAACAAATAATTTAAACAATGATAACAATAATAATGTTCAATTATTTATGCTATCGCCTTTTTTAGATATAGGCTGATTATATCATCGAAATAATAAAGAAATGGAATGCCATCTATTAGTCTATCTGAAATTCATAGTATTAAAACCTGCATACCAAATTAAAAAAATGACACGGTTGTATAAATAAATTAAAATAACAAGAGCTGTTAATGTTAAACTTCGATTGTTATTATATTATTATTTTATACCGTTTAGGCGTGTTTAGAGCGTCATCTACAATTCGCAGTCATACTGTTATGCCACGAAATTCGTCATTATGAACATAATAAGAGAAGATTGAACTAAGAATTAATTTTTTGAACTAAGAACGTCATATAAACGCTGCGATTTGTAGTAAAATTCTAGTTGCCTAATCGTAGTATCACACTGAGCAATCTAATACGCTATATAACAAGATTTTTTTTGAAATGGTAAGACACGTCTGTTGTATTTATTTAGCATTCACCCCATCCCTAATCTGTGCCACGGGTTTGAGAGTGCCTTGGGCGCTTTTCCACTCTTCCCAGCCAAGCATCGTCACTCGAATGACGACTGCGTGACGAGTCTACGCTGTGATAATTGACGATATTATTAGATTAGTCTGTTTGTCACTTAGTGTCGAATATGAGCGACAAAGCAGCAGGGACGGACAATGGTCTCTTGCGTTTACACTTTCTATTAATATTTTTTGTCAATTTTCTACGTTAGCGAATTTATATGGACGTATTGCCTTATTGCATATAATATTATATTTCTAGTCTATTTCTGAAGCCGTACGTTAAAAAACAAAGATGTGAACTCCTTAAAACTATTTTCTGTCTAAGATAATGGCAAAATAACTACACGTTTCCAACTAGTGGTGCCACTTACACGGTATTCACATTTAACATATGTTAGGTCGCCTGATCGCACATTGTAAGGTGCCGGATTCGATTCCCGACTGGGTCACCATTTTTTGTTGGGACAAAACTAACGGAATTGCATTTCAAGTCTGTCGACCGAATGCAATTACAAGACACACATACACACTGAGAGAAATATCCTGACTTACCTCCTGATTTTGTCCTTCCAAAAGCGTTTCCTTTCAAAAAGAAGGACTTTTCCTTCCTTGTTTACCGTCCGAATCGGAAAACTGCAAAATTCCTTCCCATATTTGGAAGGAATATTTTTTTTCCATCTAATACAGAATGAAATAAGGGAAGGAAATTATTTGGAAGGATTATACCAAGTAGGAATCACCTTCTAGTAAAATATTCCCACCAAAATAGGACGGAACAATATTTTTCCTTCCACATTAATCCTTTTAAAACAGTAAGAAATTTTTAGTGGGATAAATAACACCACTTTTCCATCTAAAATGGAAGAATTCGCTGATTGTAACCTTCCATATTAGAGGTATTTTATTTGGACGGAATATCGCGATGAAAATCCTTTCAAATTAGACGATAATATCCTTCCAAATTGATTGTAACTGTTTGGTAAAAAAAATTAAAACGGATTAACCTTCCGTTTGTGAAATTTCTATCCAATACAGAAGAATATGTTTCTTCAAAATTAGCGGGAAATAATTGGTAGGTAAAATGTAACCGATTAACGTCCAAAAGTGTAAAAGTACAACCAATTCAGAAGTTACTTACCTTCTAAACCAGTAGATAATATCACCGGGAGAATATTCCTACTAAATAGTGGCGGAACAAAATTATACTCCTTCTAAGTTAGTACCATTTAATTTGTCCGGTTCTCGAAATGGTCGGATATTTTAGAAGGGATAATCTGTATCCTTTTAAGCCAGTGGGAAATATCAGTGATAAAAAGCGTTCCCACCAAAAAGGTCGGAACACTATTTTTCCATCTACATTTTAACCTTTTAAAACAGTGAGAATTTTTCAGCAAAAAAAATAACATCCCGATTCCATCTAAACTGCTGATGGTAACCTTCCAAATTAAAGGTGGATGGAAT
Source organism: Micropterix aruncella (assembly GCA_944548615.1). Taxonomy (NCBI): domain Eukaryota; kingdom Metazoa; phylum Arthropoda; class Insecta; order Lepidoptera; family Micropterigidae; genus Micropterix; species Micropterix aruncella. The sequence continues at coordinate 22,402,841 of OX155965.1, forward strand.
ACCGTGACGAGAATTCTTCCAAATTAGACCATAATATCCTTCCAAATTGATTGTTGCCGTTTGTTAGTAAAATTTAAAACGGATTAACCCCACAAATGACTGGCGATTAGCTCGGGTTTGCCTACGGCAAAATGTACATAAATTTATATTTACATTTACATTTACATTAACATAGAGTGGGGTTTACTATAGAGCTATAGCATTACTATAGAGCGGATTACTATAAAGCGGCGCACATTTACATTTATATTTACATTTATATAAATTTATATACATTTTGTATACATTTTATAATGGCATTCATTATTGGAAGCCTCACATTTAACCTTTCGTTTGTGAAATTTTCATCAAATATAGAAGAATATGTACCTTCAAAATCAGCGGAAAATAATCGATAGGTAAAATGTAACCGACTACCGTCCAAAAGTGATAAAAGTGCGCCCAATTCAGGAGTTACTTACCTTCTAAACCAGTACCTTCATCGGGAGAATATTCCAACTACATATTGACGGAATAAAATTATACTCCTTCTAAGTTAGTGCTGTTTAATTTGTCCCGTTCTCGAAATGGTCGGAAATTTTAGAAGGAATAATCTGTATACTATTAAGCCATGGTTGGATATATCAGTGATAAAAAACGTTCCCACTAAAAATGGTCGGAACAATATTTTTCCATCTACATTTAACCTTTTACAACAGCGAGAAATTTTCAGCAAAAAAAAATAACATTCCGATTCCATCTAAACTGGACGAATTAGCTGATGGTAACCTTCCAAATTAGAGGTGGACGGACTATCGTGACGAGAATCCTTTCAAATTAAACGATAATATCCTTCCAAATTGATTGTTGCCGTTTTTTAGGAAAATTTAAAACGGATTAACCTTCCTTTTGTGAAATTTTCATCCAATATAGAAGAATATGTACCTTTAAAATCAACGGGAAATAATTAGTAGCCAAAATGTGACTGATTACCACCCAACGGTAATAAAACTTCACCCATTTCAGAAGGTACTTACTTACCTTCTAAACCAGTGGTGAATATAATCAGAAGAATACTCCTACTAAAGAGTGATGGAACAATTATACCCTTCTAAGTTATTATCGTTTAATTTAGCAGGTTCTTGATTTGGTCGGAAATTTTAGAAGGAATAATCTGTGTCCTATTAAGTCAGGGAGAAATATTCAGTAACAATAGATGATCCTACTAAAATAGAACTGAATAATATACTTTCTTTTGTATTTTATCCAATTAAAACAATAACAAATTTTCAGCGTGAAGAATAAAACCCTTTTCCATCTAAAATGGAAGAATTGGCTGACGATAACCGTCCAAAATAAGATATTTTATTTGGAAAATCTTTATAAATTAGATGATAATATCATTGCGAAATAAAATCTTATAAGTTAATTGTTAAAATCACGAACTTCTTCCTTATTAAGGACACATTTTTGGCCTCTGTGAGTCCACGTCTGATTCGTATTCTTGCAAAATATTTTGAATAGCTTTAACACCATAATTTCTGACTTTCCTATACCCCATGTTCTTGACCTTCTTTTTTGAAAAATCTGAAATAGCTATGTGCTTAAGAAAGATACCTTTGGTTACAGTATTTTTTTCCGTTGGCTAACACTATCTGTTATTTCACTACGGTTCAAATATTGCCAAAAATATAATTGTCAAAGTTTACATATAGGTACATCACCTTAACGGTTTGTGTGCTACAATTGCGTTCTGAAGTATTCCCGAAATATTCTGAAGAATTTCTTCATGTCAGGGGTGTGCGCGTGGTCTTCATGGGCTGCCTTGATTGGGTTATGTAAAACGCTTGATTGGGTTATGTAAAGTAGCCATAGCAAAACGTTCAAAAAAGTAATCTGTAAAGTAATGAAGATAATACTCAGGGAGATATAATAGGTACTCAGAGATCACTGTCAACCTTCCGAGTTCCGAGAACTAACTTAAATCCCTTTAGTGCAGGCTACCGGATAGGAGCTGACCCGTGAGTTGGGTCGACCTAAGATCACATAGGTACGCAGGCCATCAAGCGCCAAGTTGTTCGGATCCACTAGAATCCAAAACCGGACAGACAGACAGACTTTCGCTAGTTGTAGGTACATACCTTTTGTAAGTACCTACATAAACGCTCGAAAACATTACCCTATCTTTTTACTTTTCCTACCGATTCGTCAATCTGATGGAATTACCCGTTTTTCCTTCTAAATATGCCTGGCTGGCAAAGAGAGGCCTAGAGATGTACCACCTATTTTTTACTTTTCCTACCGATTCCTCAATCCGAGGGAATTACCCGTTTATCCTACTAAATTTGACTGCGGGGCAGATACAGGCTTAGAGATGTACCATCTGAAACATTAATATCGAACGATCCCAAAACATCGACTCGAAATGGGTTCTTACTTTTCAGTATACAGGATGTTAGAAACGACCAGGCATATTTTTAAGGGGTGATTCTGTACATCAAACTAAACCAGATTTTTTTTTCATTTTGGCTTTTTTATGAAAAAACATTTTTTTGGGTTTAAAAAGATTCTTTTGTTTAAGAAATTATTCTACGTGATAAACGAAGTGGAGAATCATCTACAACTTTTTTTGATATAGGTGTTTGTTAATGGGAAAAACAAACCTGAATATACAAAAGTTAAATAAAAAAATATTTTCCTCTGCAACCAAGGCTTGAATCAAAAAAAGTTGTAGATGTTTTTCAACTTTAATATTCACTAGAAACCTATCTATCGGGCCTAGCTCAGTCTTTGATTTCTAGCGTTCTGGCTACACGTATCGTGTGTTCTCCTGAAAAGTTATTTAGCAACGTGTCCACCCTAGAACGGGCTAGTCCCAGTTGGGTGACAGAAACAAATAAGCAAAAGGTTAAGGTTTTGCCATTCGGTTCCTGTTATTTTTATAAGCTAATCAATGTTTCATAGTAATTAATTCTTAAATAAATAAATAAATAAACGATTACCTAGACCGTTATGGCACCTGCACATTAAAAAATAGCCCTTGCCGCGTACTTTGACTTCTATCGTTCTGGTTACACGTTTCGCGTGTGCTCCGTCAAAGTAATTTTGCCACGAGTACCTAGACCGTTATGGCACCTGCACTATCCAAACATCAAAAATAGGCCTTGCCGGGACTATTGTGGTCGCTACCATGAAAATTAAAAAAAGAAGAGGAAGATGCGAGTAAGGCACTACTTGATATTATGGGAAAAGTTGTATAATAAGTTGTCAAATATTAAGTCCACTGAAGCCATCAGATTTGTGAAACTACCGGCTACACAATTTGAAGAAATTTTAAGATTAGTAACTGCTTTTATTAAAAAAAAAGACACTATTCTATCACAAAGTGTCACTGCAAAGAAAAGATTGGTAGTTACTTTAAGATTTCAGTTCCTTGATATTATATTATATATAACATAGGGATTGTAAGATACGGCGTGTACCTACAATCTCTACATAAGGTTTAACAACAACTCTTGTTCTTATATTTTCAGAGGAGCTTCTGTCTATCAAACAAAATGTAAAAATCGTTTTTTTATTGTAGATTTTTTTTACTTTAGATTACTTGTTTTACGGTATGATTTTTTTTATATACATAGTGTCTAATGAATAAGAGTAATATATTTTATTTAGTAAATCATGTGTAGGTACATAATAATACCAACAGTATGTGATAAAATAATATTTAAATATACATACATATAATAGATAATATATACATACATATATAGATATACACATATACATACACATATACATACATAATACATATACGCATATACTTTATAGATAGATATTTAATAATACTATATAGATATGAAACTTCGTCGTTTATTTTATTATATATGTTATTAGTGTCTCCGTTTCTTGTCGACCCATAGTCAAAAGTGACTTTGTTGGGTTGTATAATACATAGGTTAATAGACTTATCGATCATCCGAGTAATCGATTTACGTCCCGACTGCCGTGACGCTATCCGGCGACCGGCCAGCTTCGCAAATCAGTACATTGATGTAGTTGGAGTGATTGCAATAAGCGCGCGCATAACGGTCAACGGTCAAAAAGTAATGTTTATTCGGAAAAGACAGGTTCTTACTCGATTGTGAAAAGTGCATTTACACAAAATCTAGCGCATCGGAGGCAATACAAGCCCACTCGCGTTTAAATGGACGTTCAGGGACGGCTTCCAGGCATTGAAGTAAATATAATAATAATTATTATTATGTTATATAAAATAGTAACGTTGTCGGTGTCTCTCTCAATTTTGCAGCAATTTAATATATGCTGTATAGGAACCTCTCCTAGATTGTTGATTTTTTAAAGTCACCCGTATATATTTAACACGCTGATTTCGAATCTGCAATAATATTTATTCGGATTCAATAAATAAGCGAGATATAGGCACTTCAAAAGTGTTAAAACCATACATTTTGGTAGGTTGTTAGTTTTTATCCTAATACCTATATTACGAACACCTATATGGCGGAAGCGATTAGATTAGTTGTTTTAAAAAAGAATAAATTTTATTTTTGGTATTATTCTAGTTTAGGTACCTCTTCTAGTTTGTTGATTTTTCAATATCACCTGACTATATTCACCACGCTGATTCCTAAATATATATATTTTTTAAATTAGTTTATATGTTTTAACTTACCCTACTGTCATTTAGGTGTTGATGAATTGTTTAAAAAAAAACTAACTTAAACTACCGAAATGTAGGTGTTTGACACTTCCTTAAATGCCTATATCTCGCTTATCGTAACTGAGCTCAGTGGCGTACAGCGCCAAAATCTCGTAATCAAAAAATAGCCGCCTGTCCTGTGGTAATAATACAGGTCATGATTTATTTATAATGTTCTTTTTAATGTCATTTCAGAAAATGGTTATTCTAATGTAGACGACCTGAAGGGCATCACTGGCTTTGAGCTAAAAACTGTTATACCGAACATATTGCATAGAAAAAAAATCTCAAAAGCATTAATTCCCTGGCTAATTTTACATCAGCAAGAAATCGACGAAGAAATGCCACTGACTGCGGGTCTTCATCCTTCTCAAACCAGCACAATAATAATCACAGGAAAGATTTTATACTTAAGTGTTGTAGTTTTTAGATTAATATATATTTCATGATAACATATATTAACAGTTGTTTCATTTTGTTTTAATCCCAATGTATGTTTAATATGATATGTAGAAACTCATCAAGAGAACAGTAATATTGTGTAAGTATTTGGTGGGTTGCAGAATACGTTTAGTGGGTACTTTCATAACTCTTTCCTTATTTATTTGCAGGAAGGACATTCGAGTGAGTTTCGCCCTTGGAATATCTAAATTATCATCTTGTAACTGAAAAAAATGGAAGGTAATAGTTTCTCTCATATTTACTTTCATTTTTAGGTGGTAATTTCAAAAGTATTTGGAAGGCCCGAGCCGTCGAATTATACATGCACATTGCACCTGCAACAGAGAGGAAAACCGAAGGGTAATAAATTTACTGCGGTAGTTACTTTCTGAGGTGGTAATTCTAAATATTTGAAAGGCTTGTCCATTCGAACTGTTATTCATTGCATCTGAAGGTTGCATCAAGATATTTTTGTTGCAAATGAATAATTCTGATGTTCACATGGATTACCTTCAAAATATTTAGGTTTATGGCCAACAATAGAACGTAATTACAGCAGGAATACCTTCCGTTTTTTCTTTCTGTATCAGATGGCGAATCCGGATTTTCTGATAAACAAATACTCCCAAATATATGAAATTACTACCTACAATAGAAGGTAATTATGGCAGCAAAAACTTACCGTCTGCTTTTTCCTTTCTGCCGCGAGATAATAATTAAGATATTCGAAAGGAGTTATCACCTACAACAGGATGTAAAAACGGGAGGAAATATTTTCCTACTGGAATTACCTTCTGCTTAGAAGGAATATCCTCGAATCGCCTTCCTAAATTGGGAGGAAAAGGCACAGATTTTCCTTCTGATACTAGGTGGGTATCAGAAGGAAATTCTGTATATATTGGAAGGTAAAACTAAAACAGTCAACTGAAATGGAAGACTATTCCTACTATATGCACCTTCTCTTACGGTAGGATAGTTTAAATTTTAGAAGGAAAATATGCGATTAACCTTCGTATTTAGAAGGCAGAATATTACACATTCCGTCCATATTAGAAGGTTTTTTTGGGATTTGGGAAGATTAACCTTCCGCAACGAAAGGTCCTAAAATGCTTCGGACAGAATATCCACCTATAAACAGAAGGTCCATGTTCAAATATTCCATAATTGCCTTCTATTTAGATAGGAATCAGAAGTAAAAGTGGTAGGAAAATACAATTCCATCCAAATATATCATCTTTATTGGTAGGATTTTTTGGAGGGTAATTTGCCAAATAAGAAGGAATTAGAGGATATTACTTCTGCAAATTTTCCTTCCTTTTTGACAGTTCAGAAGGAAATATGGAAAGTTACCTTCCGAATTTTACCTTCCTTTTTGACTCAGAAGGATATTGAGGAAGGAAATAATTTTGATAGGAAATAGGAAATCGGAAGATTAATTTGTATACGTATAACCTTTCGAAATGGAAGGTAAAGTTGGACGGAAAATATTTGGAAGGTAATTTTGGATGGAAAAAAAAGTTCAAAATATCCATTTAAATTAGATGGAAATTTTCCTTCTGAGTCAAAAGGGACGTATCTATCTTCCAATTTCAGAAGATTATTTCTCTCAGTGCACATGTTACGCTCACACATACATATATAAACTTATTAGTAGGGTTGGTCGTAAGAGATTTTCTTATGATAATTTTTCTTAAAAGGTGCTTATTTGTTCATACTTATTCTGCTCGATATTACGCTGTCCAGTAGTTTGAAGGCATACATCATTTTCAAGAATTTCTGATATCAAAATATCGATTCGATCAATAATTTAAATCATTCAATTTCACTGTGTTACATACCTATGCTCTTCCTGAATAGGAAGAGCATAGGTAGCCAAGTGGCTGCATGTGTAATCCCTGGCTGTCCCCTAGTTTCACGCTGGAGGCGACACGAGAAACGAGAAAAATATTGCTGGTACTTAAGCCGCGTGGAGGGGAAGCGGAGAAGCCTCGAGGACTGCGGTGAGGAGGAATCAATACTCAAGTAAACGCTTATTAACCCGTACGTCCCCTCGATTGAAATTTATTAGGGACTTAACAGACTTAACATTTAAAGAACGGTATTATTTATCACTTAAAAAGTACATAATGATTGGTGCTGAAATTCACACGATTTCAGGACAAATCTAACTATTATTAGCCTGATTAATCGCAGTTTTCACAGTAAAAAACATGAAATTTGTATTTAATAATATGGCTAAAAGAATGCAGGTTCATATGTGCTCCAATATGTCACAAAACTCGAATACCATAAAAAAATCCACAAACCTTAATAATCTCTCCCTACCTAATCTCGAATTACCAAATACAATAATAATCTTGAACTCATCCTTAATATCAAATTACTGTGTGACTATTAAGGTTTTATTCATTTTCATTATATAAACTGATGACAATAATAATAAGAAAAATGTTATTATTAACACATTATATAAATTCAATACAATAACCATTAAAATGAGAATAGATTTGTCAGTATATGTATTAAAAATAGCAAGTTATCACTGCCCGCAATTTCCTAGAGGTAAATAAATAGAAAAGACAGTATTCAGTATTCAGTATTCAATTTATTCATCCAGAATATACAATAAAAGCATGAATTATCAATTAAAGCTAATTATCGCATATTAGAATTCGTCAGTTGCTAGTAATATATTAATATTCAAATTGAAATTCAAATTATTTATTGAGTTCAAATTATTAGTAGGTACATTCAATATACAAAAGTCTTAACCTAACTAGGCTGCCGCCTGTTCCAAGGTAGACAATTTATTTTAATTATCCTGAGAAATCTATAATATTATATTTATATAAATAAACAAAATCATACTTAATGTAACAGAAATATCCTAATTACCTATTAAAAATTCGTAAGAAAATGTCATGAAAATTGTCAATATTACTTTATTTTAAAACATGATAAAAAATAATATATATTTTTTATGTATTAATATTATACAATATGTATTAATATTATACAAAATAAATTCACAAAAATTAAAATAAAATTACATTTAGAAATCATCACTTTATATTACTACATATACCTACTATTATATTTTTATTATAAAGATTCAATTATTTAATAAGGTGTTCAATATCTGCATTTGTACAATTTAAGAGGTAGGCACTCAAACTATTTTTAAATTTATATGAATTTTTTATGGCTTTAATTTTTGGTGGTAAGCAATTATAAAATTTGGGGACAAGATAAGAGTAATATATATAGATATAAAACTATTAAAGCAAAAATAATAACTTGACAATAGTTTTGACTAAAGTCGGCTTTACATGGCAGACAAATAAAACAAAAAAAAATAGAGCTGAATCCACGTACACGAGTATACATATAAAATAAATAATTATTGTAAGAATATTAATAGTCATCTTAGGCACTCTATACAAAAAATAATCACACAATAGAAAGTACCACAACAAAATTGGAAAAAACAACGTATGTATATGGTCAGGTATGTTACGTAAAAAATGTAATTTTAATACTATATAAATATATTATTAATATTTTTTTAATAGTATAAAGCGCTAAGCATGATGCGCCATCTAGCGGTAGGTAAATATTGGTAACATTATTTATTACCGATATTTTACCCACAGCTAGTTGGCGGAGCGCACTCAAACGCTTGTCCAGCGTTTATTTAACAGTCAAGTTCTTCAAACTTTCAAATTAAAAAAAAAAACAAAAAAAAATATATATTTTTTTGTATTTTTTTTAATCAAAAATTGCTTACCTCCTCGTACCAATTCACCCCCTTCAAGGATGCCGGATAATTAACACTCACGCTGTGTATCAAGAGTTCCTCCAAGAACTTGCCCTTTCATTGAGTGATTTGCAGTATGTAAGATTTTGGGAATCCCTGTTCTAGAGAGTTACTTTCTGAAACTGCTGCTGTAAAAATAAACTACGCTGGTCTCTCTCGACTTAATCCGAATGCTCGACGTCTCCATAAACTCGCTAGTCGCTCTCTTCGTCCCAATTATTGTATTACAGCTCGAGCCTGGAAAAATGGCCCGGAGGGGAGCGCGCTTATTTCCCGGGCAATGAAGACGTAAAAGGCATTCCTCAGGGCTCTGTGCCGTCCCCCCTTCCCGCCCCCCCCCCCCGCCCATTCACAAGCGCTCCGAAATATAATTAGACCTTAAAACCTGCCTGAGCAGAGGATGAACGTCTGCTCTGAGTTTCTTCCTTTTCCTCTCGCTTATCTAATTAAGCGCGCTCTAGTTATAACAAAAACCTTTCACTCTGTAATGTGCGATAACGGTGATCTGAAATTTTGATATTCCGATTTTGTTATAGTAAGTCCTTTTTTATCTGACTGTTGTTCTTACAAAACCGAAGATCGCGATCATCACTTAACGTAATCAATGTACCTACCTAGAACAAATAATACACAAATAAATATATTAAAAAGAATAGAAAACACGACTGCTGTTACAAAAAGTAAAGTATTGTATTTATAATTATTTTTATTATGGTTTTATTATGATAAACTTGTGGTTTATATATTTATCCATAAAGATACATGAAAAATTGCAAGATGTATCTCAATCAGACTTTTCCCTTGACACTAAACACGATATATTTATTTTAATTTATTGACATTTGGACATTTAGACAATTACTTACTTGCAGGCATGTAGCCAGGCTTCAGTTTCGCAAGGGGGACGGGGGGAGGGGGTGCATTAATTAAAACAACGCACGCGGCACCCACCAAACTTGAATTTGCCCATACAATGAAACGAAAATACGCCGGATTTCCAAGGGTTTAATCCCAACTACGCATTACATGGGGCGGAACTTGACGGTGACCTTAAGTCCATTACATGCGATCAACAAATGCATCGATTTCCAGTGAAAGCCACAGACACAATTCAGCTATTATTTTGACTCGTGTAGCTATGAATCAGCACGATGAAACAATACTTTTACTCGGAATATTTTCGGATTGCATCATTTCACGGCATATATAAACCGGCGAAAAAGCAACCAAGTTATCATTCCCCGAGTGATCACCTTCCCCCAAGGTTGCGACGGCAGATCCGGTACCCCTCTTACGAGGTCGCTCAACGGATCCGGCTCTTTGGTTTCCTTTCTTCATTCTCTCTGAGACTCGAAGCATCAGTCTGTAATCCCACAGACTCGAGCCGTGTTCAGTACAAGATACTAGGAGCACACGCACAATCCTCATCCACTATTCCCACATAACCTCCGTCGCGCAACCCTCGCGTCTCGATAAAGTAATCTGGGCGCTCGTTAATTCGGCAAGCGTTATAACTGGCAATATAAAACCTCCGATCAATAAAATCCTTCTACTTCATTCAAGACCGCCTTTCATTACGGAGATAACTCGTAAGTTGATACCACCACCTCACACCGAACAACCTGGAGTCTTGTGAGGGGTGGTCCCTCACATAAGTCTATTGCGCTCACCTCACGGGAGACAGAACTAATTTAAGGCGACATTATACACCCCACGTTTTTGTACTTGTAAAACAGACAATTCATTACGGAAACATAGTTGTTAACATATTGTTGCCAAAATAGTAATTTAAACATAATTGATTTGAAAGAGGACCAAGTAGCTACTTCGATATTTTTGAGTTTGGTATTGATACCAAACTCACAAATGTCGAATACGCTGCTTATTCCTCTTTCAAAGCAATTATAAGTACTTTCTGGGCAACACCCTTGAAGGTTTATAGAATCGACCCTGATTTGAAGCCCGTTACCTGTGATAATCACTCATTGCAACTCCAGGTAGACGTTCGTAGTTCCCGATAAACAAAAGATTCAATTGAGGCACATCATCCATTCAATGGAAGTGTTGATCCTTACGTGAGGGCAATAGAACGGGCGACCCAAAAAAAGCGCCCACATTTATTATAGTGGGGAGCTGAAAAAAAAGTGACGCGCATAGCTGGCGAGGCGAGAGGCAACCCTTTGGTCGCCTGACAGTCGGAGACGCGGCCCATTGAAGGCGGGTTCGGGGCAAAAAGCGGCTCGAGTGGGGGACAGTGAGAAAACGTAAATAAAATAAGTGGTGCCGAGGCGGAAAGGAGCGCCTCCTTTCAATGGCGAGATTGGTAACGCGATACGCGATCTCCGCCACAAAAGGTGTTAAAAATCACGCTCGGGGCTCGACGAGCGATTGCTCGCATTGTACCGTACCCAAAATATTTGGACACGAAGCGAGTAGCGTTCGAGCACTTAGCTTACGACTGCACTGCTGCCACAAGGGGCCATCCATATATTACGTAGAGTAACGTCCCTTCCCCCCCCCCCACAATGTTACGTAACATTTCTTTTTATAGGATCAATCAAAAACTTACAAATATAGCTCCAGTAATTTGATATCTAGGTATACCTACATTACTGTATGGGTACACAGTAGCTTCCCCTAAAACAAAGTTGAAATCAAAGCGAAGACGTCACCAGTCGTAAGGGCTCGGATATGGGAGCCAAATGTTCCACTTCTCTGCCTACGCAGATATCCGAACGCTCTAAATTGTCGCCAGCCGTTACCTGCTCGTAATGTTAACCGTTCGCGTTCGACGAGACGTACCCCTCTGCCTAAATTCCTCAAACCCTCTTCCCGCATTGCCCTGTAGCTCGAGAGTAAGGCTACAGGTTGGTTTACTGTGCTGTATGTAAGGTACCTATGTTTTAATAACAACAAATGATAAAATCGGTTGTGTCACTCCAAGACTTTCCCGGAAAGTAGACAACCCCCCCCCCCCCCCCACCCCCCCAACTCCGCGCGCCAACCCAACTTCCTCCGCGCGACAATTCATAGTATATTTTCGTAGTATTTCCGTGGTATTAAAATGGATTGGCTGAATCCGCACGATGAGCAAATCGCCCGACGGACATCCTCCAGAGGAAACGTATACACCATGCCGTAACAGGGGAAAACGGAGTCGTTTGCATGTTTGATGAGGCTACCGGGTAGGAAATGAACCGCGGGTTGGGCCGACTTCAGAAAACGAGCGGGTCTTAGTGAACCAACTGCATGTAAACCATTAGCTGTCCCCATGAGACGTCCTTCAAGATCCTGCAAAGCGAAATAACAACTCTCATGTCTTTCGTCTGCCGGGTCTTTAGCAAGTGAAGGATCTCTCTGAACACAGTGGTTAAATTTTCTAAGGCCATGTACTTATGCATCGAATGCTGATGTTTTGTAGATGCAAAATCTTTGCGACTAACTCCTCTGCGAGGTCGAAAAACGCGACATATCCATAACCCAGAAAAGAAGAAGTAAAAGAATAGGCACACATCATCATTACCGTTGATACACGTGAACTGTTGGACATAGTCCACCCCCAGAGAATGCCATGACAAACAGCCTTGAGTCGCCTCCATCCATCTACTTCCTGCAGCCGTGGCAATGTAATCGGTATATCTTGTGGGTGCCGTCATACACTTCGTCTGCCGGTTCGTCGTCGCCATTTGAAAACCTTTTTTCCCAACGGTTGTCGGTTCTGCGAGCTATTTGGCCTGCCCATTGTCATTTCAAGTTGCTGTTTTTACGAGCTATGTCAGTGACCTTGGTTCTTTTGCGGTGACCTTGGTCCCTCCCATCAGGCAGTGATAATCCAAGGCTCGTTGCGCGACTTTGAGCTCGTGTATGAGGCCAATAATTAGAGACCACGTCTCAGTGCTGTATGTCATCACTGGCAACACGCACTAATTATAGACTGTCGTTTTAAGGCTCTGCGGTATTTGTGACGAGGTAATATGGCGTAGTTTCTCTAACGCTGCCCATCCGAGTTGGATTCGTCGGCAGACCTCTACGTCGAAGTTGAGTCTATGTCTAGTTGCTGCACTGAGAATAATATTGGATTGATTCTTAAATTACCGTTTTGTTATTACGGTTTTATAAAAACCAACGATCTATCGATCGTAATTTTGATGAAACTCCATTATTCGATTATAAGAGTTATCATTTTCCTTACGGTTAATACGGAAATAATACTTAGTAGGTATAATGATTTTTTTAACATGATTCATGTGTCCGATTATAACCGCTGTAATGTTAGAAGCGAGATCCCAAAGTCGCAACGTAATGAAATAACATTATCTTTTAACATTACGACACGGAAGATACCGTCACGCCAACATCGTTACGCGTCGTGTAACATATGGACCACAGTCCGCGATAAATACATAATCATTGTTGAAACATTAGTATTTCCGTGTATTACAACGTTATATTTTTCTTAGGGTGTCATCGGTCCATCTTGTGGGGAGGCTCTTCTGTCGGGTTCATGGTCGCCATTCGAGAATCTATTCCGCTGTCACATTCACTCACAATCCACCTTCGTATTCCCGCGGTCTATTCTAGTGTGACTATGGTCGACACACACATCGGTCGAATTGACAGACACGTCATCCAAATGATATGCCCGATTTCGATAATTCTAAACGACGCTAAGCACAACTCTTTCTCGTCAGCGCAGGAGCTCGTATTTATTTTGCAATCGTCATCCCATCTGACGTTGACAGCTCACACCGTTTAAAATAATACTCGTCCCGCACAGACAGATGTTTCCATTATTCGGGCATATTCGAGTGGCGAACGAATACAGGTAGCGGTCCCAGAATAGACCCCTGCGCGACACCAACAAAGACGCGTATCGACGCCACAAAGCGGCCCTATTAGCGTCCAACAATGAGATTAGGAAACGGACGAATTTCGGCGGCATTGTGGGCGATTTAGGCTAAGAGGCGAAGGAGGAAAGAAGCTTGAAAGGAATGGCGCGCACAGAGGTAATAGGATTAGCTCATATAATGGGATTATTGGCACGCTGCTCACTTGCCTCGCCTATACTTACAAATAATGTAAGGTCTCTATCAAGGACCACTTATCCCCAATATAGACTGATGGAAAGGGGTAATAATTACAAAATCAAATTAAATCACGTTTATTGTCTTCAAAACTTATACAGTGCTACCTTTATATAACAAATTAAATATAACGTGTTATTTAAATAATGTTTTATTGATTTTATTTAACTCAAATTTGCAAAAAAAAATACAATTTTCAATAAACACATTAAATAAAACATTACTTAAATCACAGAAAGAAATTAAACTCTTTCGAAGTCGCCTAACTAAGCGAAGCTTGCGCTTGGGCGGAAATTCTATATCAGCAGTGTACATTAATTAATATAAAAGAAGAAAAAAACGAAAGCCACAAATAAACAAGTAAAATAAAAAAAAATTAAAGAAAACATAAAATGATTTTAAACATAATAGTTATAAAATGATCCTAATTAAATAATAATAATAATAAATATACATATTATATAAAAAATAAATATAGCCAGATATAAAAAAAGCAAATAAAAAACTTTATTAAAAAAAAACAATAATCGTCATAGTATCATACTCAAATCATAATCAAATAGTCAGTAATAAAAATAATTTAAAAAGGTAAATAACATAACTCAATCAATTTCAAGTTTAAAAATAGTCATAATAGACAAAGTTAAAAAAAATCTTTGAAGTAACGATTCTTTTAGATGCCCATGATCTTACCATCATGTCCAGTTCTGTATTGAATTGAATTGTAAAATATTTTTTTGCAGCTATATTTTGTTGTCATAAAAAACATATACTTACCAAAAAAAAACAAAAACACACAGATTAAAAATTAAAACTGTAAATAGAAAAAGACTATGAAATAAAGCTAAAAACGCTGCAAATTAGGGGTATCCTCAGGATATCTCTTATCCTGGTTTTCAGGACACACCTATTAATTATTGGTACATATATGATTTTAAAATAAAATAACCAAATCAATTAAATCTTAAAATAAAAAATCCAAATAAACATAATCAAATAAATACACAAATCGAAATAATCAAAATCAAAATATTTAAATGATATTAAAATAAAATAACCTAATAAAATAAATTTAAAAATCTACATATAAAAAATCAAAATATTCAAAATCAAAATTTTTAACATCAAATAATCATGTTACAAATTTATAAATAAACGGAAACAATAGTAATAATGAAATTAACAAATAATTATTCTAAAATAAAATCAAATTATGACATCTAAATATCTTCCTTTAATAATAAACTTTTAAAGTGATCCTTAAATACTGCAATTGATTTCGATCGCAAAGCCATTCCCAACCGATTCCATACAACCACAAAATAATAGGAAAAACTGCACTGGAAATGTGTAGTTTTGTGCTTGGGTATTATAGCAAGTTGTTCACGTGCCCGTGTTGAATGGACATGCCGGTTACGGGACCACGTCGTAATCGATTAAAGATATCGCGGCTGTTTATTGCGTACTACCTTCAGTACAAGGGTCGCAAGATAGAGCTGCCTTCTTTTACTCACATTCAACATGGAAGCTTTCTCAAGGAATGGTGACACATGATGACGTGGAGGAATCCTAAAGCAAAATCTTGCGCAGGCATTTTGCAGTCTCTGAAGTCTCCGCTCAGTCTCTCTATACAGACAGGGGCCGTACACACAGTCGCCATAGTCCATTATAGACAACTATATACAACTATATTACAAAATAATGCGTTAATAACCTTGATGAAGGTCATTTTAGGATTTTTGCTGACCCAGGATTTTTCCAGTGTTTGTATATTACCTTTCAGGATGCAGAATGTCTCGTCCACGTAGCGAAGCTAAAGAATGGGTTTGATTTTTGAGGTTTTCATGGCAAAATGGAATATTTGCCCAAAATGGAATATTTTACTTGCCATTACTCTGCTTATTTCACATGGTCCATTACTCGTTTGTTTCTACTCTTTATAGTGAAATTTCACAATGAGCGGGTTTGTTATCATACGACAATCTCATCATCATCATCATCATCATCATCATCATTTATTTATTCCATAAAAGCATTTCACAATACTGAGGGACATGTCAAATTTTACAATCATAATTTACCGAATGATAAAACCGCTTTGATTAATTAAAAGAAAAAAAACAATAATTGTAATCAGAGGTGATTACTTAAAAATAGTCAAATTTACAAAATAATCAATAATCAAACAAATAATAATCAATACCATAAAAAGAAAAATTCTTAAACATGCGTAATTAAAAACAATGTCAATAAAATCTAAAACTTAGTTCGAAAGTATAGTCATAATATGGTTATTTATAATCAAGCAATTGTGGACGCAACATCATAAAAGTCGTCTAGTTTGTAAAGGGCATGTTTGACTAACTGATTTTACAAGCAGATTTTATATGTTTGTTTGTTTATACTCTTTATTGTGAATTGTCACAATGGGCGGGTTTATTGTCATATGACAATCTCTTACAACCAGCCCTACTATGACGTGTTATATGTATGTGTGCGTGTAAGATGTCTGTAAGTGTGTGTCTTGTTATTGCATTCGATCGACAGAATTTAAAATGCAATTCCGTTAATTTGATCCCAACGGAAAATGGTGACCCAGCCGGGAATCGAACCCGGGACCTTACAATGTAAGATCAGGCGACCTAACCACTATGCCACCGGGCCGTGTTAGGTTAGGTTGCCATCTCAAGTCTTTTCGTCGATGATGGCAAAGCATTGAACAATTTAAAACTAATATATAAAAATGTTTTTTGAAATTTAGTCAAGCGTACTTTAGGCAGTAACACATTGTTTTTATGTCGCGTATTATGGCTATGCCGAGTGGAGTGAAGCTGACAATTTAAAAGATTCTCTTTGGCTTATAAAAGGCACTGATATATGTACATGGACGACATAGTAAGGATACCAGCTTTAATAAAAAAAGGGGCGCAATGTGTTTCTCTGCTTTCACCAAAACATGTCCTAACGGCTTGCTTTTGTAGCACAAAAACGCGATGGGCATCGGTTGCATTACCCCATAGTAGTATCGCATAAGACATCTTTGAATGGAAGCAGGAGTGATACACACTGATCGCTGCACGTTCGCCAGCCAGACATTTCACCTTTCTTATAGCATAGACTGCCGATGACAAAGTTGCACACAAATTATCGATAATGTCTCTAGCAACAAACGTTACTATGAAGCATTTATATGTATATGTGCATGTAATGTGTGTGTAAGTGTAAGCCACATGTAATGTTGTGTCTTGTTATTGCATTCGATCGAAAGAATTATTAATGCAATTCCGTTAAGTCGATTCAAAAATAAAATGGGGACCAAGCCAGGAATCGAGCCCAGAGTCTTAGAATGTAAGATCAGACGACTTAACCACTATGCCACAGGACCGTAGTACCTACGAATGCTACCTATTTTGACACGTTAATAAGTATATATTCCCTTCATTATTTTTTTCTTTACTCCGGTAACGGTTACGGTTACGTCCCACCTTAATGTCTACTAATGTCAATTATTTGTAGGCGTCTGGCTTTTATAACATCACGTGGCCAGCACTCAGGAAGTCACCCATCCAAGCACTGAGCACGCCCGACGCTGATCCGACGGAAGCCAGCATTTTAAAGAGGCTACCGACGTAACATTACATTACATTTTTAGTAGGTTTTAGTAGTTGCTTTAGGATAAATATAAAAATATTATTTTAAATATTTAACGGCCGACCTTAATGTCTAATAACAATTATCTTATAGGCCTCCGGCTTTTATAAACATCACGAGGCAGTACTCAGGTAGTCAACCATCCAAGTACAGACCACGCTCGATGCTGTTTAATTTCAATGATCTGACCGGAACCATTGTTTCAAGGCGGTTACTGACACTTAAGGCGGCATAAGACTTGAAAAAAATATCTGAAATAGGAGGGCCCGCGAAGAGATAGGCGGGACCACAGTTGTAGGGTTTGACTAATAAAAATCCAGCGTTGATGAAGCGTTAGGCATTGATTTGACGTGCGTACGCGCCGGCGAGCGTTCGGAAACTGAACGCTCGATCGCAGCGTTTACACAGTAAAACTGTCTTCACGCAGTGGTGGTATTAGGGCTTTAATGGTAAAGCATATTGAGCGTAACTCTCAGAGCGCACTCACGTTTTAATTAATTGTAATTATTTAGGGCCTAAATAAAAAATGTAGCTAAGCGCGACGCTAGAGAATTAGCCAGTCAATATAATTAAATTAAATTAAAACACACTCACCACTTACATAGTAGGATTAAACGCACCTGAATGTTTTTAAAATAAGTTTAAAGCCAGAATGTCCAAGGTAATGAGCAACTTTTTGGAGTCTAAATTATAAATTCGTTCCTTATCGAGAGTTTCGCTTAGAAGCTTTTTTAAATTAATGCTTATATTTCTTAAATATTTCATGAAACGAAATTTCTTCAGATATGGTCGTTCCCAGGTATTATGTCACCTTAATTTCCTGTTTACCTACAAACTATATAATATAAGGCCATTTCAGTCGTATATCATTCGGCCCCCAATAAATCGTTGTACATGACTCGGAAGACGGTGAAAATTCTCAGAAGCTACCGGGGGAAGACGGTAGACGACGAGTTGGCAAAGGCAAAGAGCCGAATTAACGTACCAATTAGGCGGGCCCATCGGCCGTTTTGTAGTGGCTCATGGCAGCGGCATTAATTTGGCAAGCGGAAGGGCGCTCCTTCGCCCGCCCAAAGGGGCACCGCCCCCGGCCGCCGCGGGCTCCTGGGGCTCCCGGGGGCTCCCGGGGGCGCTCGATAAATAATTACCACTTGGGCGGGGGCAATCGCTTAGATTATAATATCTTCATTTTTGCTATTACGTTGATGTAAGAGCTCCTCCCAGTGAGAGGTACCTATACCGCTAAAAGAGGACTGAGAAGATTTTGCCTGGATAAGACTCGATATTTTTTCAATAAGTCATGTAGGCACGTGTTGTACCTAAATTATATATACAGATTAATGGACCATATAAAATATTCCGTCTTGAAGAACTACCCATCAAAACGTCCAAAAATTAACCCATTCTCAACACTGAGAAAAAAATTGGATTTTTTCTTATGTTATCATTTTGTTATGACGGTTTTATACAAAATAACGATGTTCCAATCGTAATTTTGTTGAATTACAAGGAATTTTGTTGAAACCCCATCACTCGATTATATTTATCAAAATTTGTTTTCCGTAAATATTCAACGTTTTTTGCGACATTAAACCCGCCTATTGTGAACTTTCACAATAAAGACTAATGACAACTTATTTCGATACTATAATGCCTTATACACAATTAAATAAGAGATGGTAATGGAATACGCTCTGTTGAATGGATACGTTCGAATAGACCTTAAATGGACATATCAAATTGACGTTGCACCAGTAAAGTAAACGGGCAACTGAGTGCTAATTGAATCGAAAGTCTCAAGTTACTGGCTAAAAGGCAGATGTTTTCGTTCGTACCGCCAATTTTGCTCACGAAATAACGCCCAGCATATTGGAAACAAGCTCAACAATTATATAATGGTATCAGCGTACACTTTGGAATAAATAATCAAGAAAAATAAACAATTCATTGAAATAATCAAAAGGCACAATTTGGAGTAAATAATGAAAAAATAAAAGAAATTAAAATGAGAAAATACAATGAAGTATTGTACACAGTAGACACATTTATTGATGTGCAATATCTTAGAACCAACCCTAAAGCAACTGGATACAATTATATTATAAGGAAGTGGCAATAAAGAAATAACCACAGGTTTATTCAAGTTATTTATATATTTATATTTCTTTATTTACATATACATTACATTACATATACGTACATTTAAATTCATGAGCACAACAGAAAATGAAATGATAATTTAGACAATGCCGTCGTATGCTTTTAATGTTATATACATATGATACATCTATCTGAGCCCAGGTTACATAGCGCATACATTAAACGCAAATGATAATCTTTCTATTATGCAGTGAATTAATAATAAATTATGTATGCATATTAAAATACAATACTTAATTAAAATACAAGTAAATTAATTACCAAATTCATAAATAAGTTAATTTCGTTTTTCTTCTCCTTTAGCAGCGAAGGACTTCCCGGATTTAATTGGAAAATGCTTATCTTTAAATGAGATGTAGGTATGTATGAATGTCCACAACTTTCGACCGCGTTATGTACGTTTAATAGCCGTTTAAATGTATTTTGCTAAATATAAAAATGATTACTAGTATAAAGAAAGCCTCACATTGGGAATTACTATATTTGTTTTATTGCAGGTGTTATGTTCATGCAGACTCGAATGGTTTTCCTTGTTTTTCAAATTTGCTTTCGCACGTATTAAGCACTGATATATAAATTCAGATTTAAAAGTCAATATTTTTTATTGTTGAAGGTCGGAGCACAGTAATCGTCTCTTTTTAACCCAAATATCGTCCTGCGAGCTTGCTTTTGCAGTATAAAAATACACTGGCTATCTGATGCCGATACTACATATAAGCAATCTTCGAATGAAAGCACGTATAGTATGTGCTCATTGCAACTTGTTCTCCGGCTAGATATTTGATTTTTCGTATGGCATAAATAGTAGAAGACAGTTCGTTCGATATCCTCTCGATATGTGGACTCCAGTTTAATTTCCGGTCTTTTGTAATACTCAGAAATTTAGCGGTGTTAACGACCTTAACTTTATTGGAATCTATGCTAATATTGATATTGTTGACTGTTTTAATATTTTTTAAGGCGAAATTCATGGCTACGGTTTTAATGGGATTTAATAATAATTTGTTTGGTTTAAACCAGCTACTCGCTACAGAGAGACATTTTTTGGCATTATGTCATACTTCATCGCTAGTTGTACATTGGAATATAAAAATAGTGTCATCTGCGTATAGTAATGTATTACATTTTGAGGGCATTGAATTACCCACATCTTTTATAAAAATAATAAATAACAGCATATCGTAAATTTTGTTATTTAATGTCTATATATTTTGATGCTTTTTGGTTCACATTACATTATTAATTATATTGTATGGTTTACAAAGTAATCATTATTCTTACATTACACTGTTACAGATAAGTTGCAATGCGTTTTCGCTACATGGAGAGGATGCAGAGGCTGTCGATCCGATCATCTCCCATCGTTAATCACAATGAAGCGTAGAAGCTTGGTTTTAGCTACCTATGGCACCTTTGTGCGAAGTAAAGAGACGATTTTTTGAAAGTCCACTTTGGAAATATTGGTTTGCCTCAAAAGTTGCATGAATCATGATTTTTTTATAAAGCTGTCGCGATTATAACAAAAATCGAAAATACATTACTTCTTAAAGTTAAATTACATCTTAACATTTATATATTTCAAAATGCTGCCACCCGGAACGGCTTGACTGTTCATCTCGACGATGTGGAAGTTGGCGCTCGTGGCCTGCCAGCCAAATCTCTCGAACTTCGTCTCTCCAGGAATATAATCAACTACTTCCTAGAAAAATATCTAAAACTGCAAATTCTGCATCTCAAATTATAAGACTTTGAACGGGAATTGAATGGGTGGTATGGCGTATCCTCACATGTGGCAAGAGAGCTGTCTTTATCATAGCCGATCGTTAGTCCGGAGTCTACCGCCCTTCCTCCAGAAGTGTAATAATAATATTATGATGGGCCCGATTCCGGTCGGTAAATTCAATGGCAGCACCGTTTGTATTTATTTATTATTATACGACTACATAACAAAAAAGGAGTGTCATGTGTTCAGGGTTCATCTATGTACTACCTATGTTTTCCGTTTCTTTGTTCCACCATAATTTCTATACGCTTTAACCGATTTAGAATTTTGTGGTATTGTTAGAATCGTAATGTCATCATCGGGTACCTTAACTGACCAAATATTAATTAAGAAGTTGTTTAAATGTCCAGATGTCAATAAATTAATATAAATATATCCTGTTTAGTGTCAAATTAATGGTCTGATTGAGTGCATATCGGAAATATACATGTATCTATATGGATAAATACATAAACCACAAATATTTCGTTAAAACCGTAATAATTATTATAAATACAACTTTCTGTAGCGGCAGTCGATTTTTTATTCTTTTTGATATATTGACTTATTTATATTGTGTTACAAAGCTAAGTTTACTAAGATATTTAAATTAGGTAGTTTGGTGGTAGAGCCACTGAGTGGCCGTTTGGACGCTTTGTGGGTTGGGTCGGGTGGGGGAGGGCTGCGGGCATGGCAGGGAAGTGAGGGGGGATTTGTGGGTAAGGGATGGAGAGGGGAGTGGGGGGGGGGGTTGGTTCGTCGGCAAACACGATAATCTCACAGCTCATTAGGCCGAACGCCGCCACGCCCGATTTCACTTAAACTGACACTTTGGCTAAGTAAACCAATTTGTTCGCTCGGCCCGTAGTTTTCGTATCCGCTCGCTGCAGCCATTGTTCGGATTTCCGCGATTCGGCCTCAGGAATATCGATCTGGAAGAGTTTGACACGGATACGGCAAAAGCGAGATTTATGGGTCATGCATTGTTACGATGTATTTTTAAATAGCTACCCAACGTGTTCCAGATTCCGTGTCCGCGTGATTCTAATGATCACGTATAATGATCACGATATATCAAGCACAATTTCAATGATCACATTATAGGTGCGACGTTACGCAATCAAAATCGAGTTAAGTTTCTGGAGACGTTGGCCACCAGATCGCCAACAAACTGTTTACCAGTTTGGCAAGATTGTAATATTTTAAAAAATGTATCTTTTTCTATAAATACATTTATTAAAAAAAAAATAAAAAAAAAAGATCCCATGTGATTTTGACTGGCAAAGAGCGCCTCAGTTCGCGATAAATTCGAACTGAATCACCGCTAACGTCAAGTGTAGACCCCGCAAGCGACTCCAAATCTGTGACCAGACTGGGGGATAAAGAAATTCGTCTAAAGAAATTCGTAAGGGCTATAGGTTGGCCCGCTAGGCACAACGCCTTACTGTGAGACACTTCCCAGTGTCTCACAGTAAGGCGTTGGACTTTTACGGGTTGTTCGCGTAGTTTGACTGTGGAGTGCGTTTTACGTTTACTCAATGGAAAACAGAATGGCGCAAGGTCGTTATCTCTCTGGGATGACAGGTTCGCCCGGTGTAACTGAAACCCCTCAATGTTTATCCAAATTTACAACTACCATAAGATGAGTAAATTTTAATGTTTATTCAGATTGTACCACTCCACTATTATAGACATAGGTTTAGAGGGCGCGTGAGGGGGGGGGGGATTGTCTGCTTGCCGGGAAAGTCTTGGGGTGACACAACCGATCTTTTGTATCGTTGTGATAGTCAATTACAGTATCGTAGACCTCGCGGTATTTAATTCATCGTAGACTCTTATTTTAATTTCTTGTTTCCAATGTAGTAATATATTTTAGGTAGCTCTTGATATATCTTATTGTATGATAATAAAATCATACCTATATAATACCCTTTTAAGCATAAAGTCGACCTTTTGCGATTGCCACATTTTAAAACGAATGCATCCAGAAATTAGAGTACTACTCACACGCTGCTGTGAGCTTTACAGTAGCCATACGGTATTGTATTTTTTTATAATTCCATTAGTACATACTTATAAATACTCCGTAAATCAAATTTTACAATACAATTAATTGAGTCTTTTTAGCTGCTCTACTGATTATTATTACTATTTTTATATTTTTATGACGAGGATTATTATTATTTTATATTATTAATATTTTAACAAAAAATTTAGTATGCAATATGTGGGACATTCTAGATATCCAACCCTCACACTAACGTTCACGCTCACTTTACACACCCACACACTCAACACAACACTTACAAACACAACCAAAACACAAGTCTTTAAAGTACTAGTTTTTTAGGTGTACCTATTAATTTTAGTTAGTATTTGTCAACTTTAAGTAAGGACTGTAATTTTATTGAAATCTGTAATCGGTTTGAAATTAAACCCATAGAGCCCCAATTGGCCGATATCGGCCACAACACGATTCAGCGTGACGGCCCCGTGTTAACTTTATTTTAATTTAATTTGTTTTATTTTATTATGTTAATATGTTTTATTTTAATTATGGGTACAGTGGTTTTGCAGTAATTAATGTTTTGGTGAGACAGTGTCATAACTAAATTTTTTTACAATTTTTTTTTAATTTTTTTTTGTGACATCAACTTGTCAATCGGCTAAAAGGCCTAGGCCTGAAGGGTTAATGTGATATTGTGTAATATCCATAATAAAGAATGGAATTTAATTGAATTAGATATATGTTATATATATTGAGAGAAACATAGTGACAAGAGGATATGTTTTCATCCAGCAGTGTAAGTTTATACTCTTTATTATGAAATTTCACAATGAGCGGGTTTATTGTTATACGACAATCTCTTACAACCAACCCTACTATGAAGTGTTTATATGTATGTGTGCGTGTAACATGTGTGTAAGTGTGTGTCTTGTTATTGCATTCGATCGACAGAATTGAAAATTCAATTCCGTTAATTTTATCCCAACGGAAAATGGTGACCCAGCCGGGAATCGAGAACCCGGAACCTTACAATGACCTTACAATCAGGCGACCTAACCACTATGCTTGGCAATATCTATAGTTAGTCTATCTATAGTTAGAAAAATTAAAAGGAAATACATTTCTATTGTCAAATCGATCACAGCGATTCTTGTATAGTCATCTTTTAAGTGGCCTCATTGTGTTCCAATGACAACATTTTGCCCACGCAGACAATAGCGAACAGTGTAACCCGAGCTTTAACGTTCGCAGAATTGGCCAAACGCTCCGAGGTTCAGCTCCAAGGGCTGCCAATTTTTCGGCTGCTAATACAAAAGCTACGTGCGCACTCGAAGCTCCCAGTCTCGAAAGTGTTGTGGAGTTGAGTGTCCTGTGAGCCTCAGACGAAGACGTAAACATGTCATAGACTGCTGACAAATGGTAGTAATAACCCCATCTACCCTTTACCGTTGTTCTCGGTAATACGCTCGTAATTCTCGGGAGGACCTAACCGAAATTACTATTACATATGCTACTCCGCTTCAGGAATAAGCTTTCTCGATATATGAATACATGACTGAAAAGGGGAATCGCAGATCATCATACGAATCTGAGCACGAAAATATAACCATGTACAAGAAAAACCGATTCACTAACTGGCCAGATTATTAGGCCTGTCGTGCATTTTGGTACTGTTTTACAGTTATCTATATTCAGTTGCCTTTGGTATTTTAGGAGCTAATAGGCCCTGTTGCAGTTTGGCCACTAATATCCAGTTGTATAGGGTCGGTCAAACACACTGGTCAATACCCATCCGGCGGCCTCCACGCAGATGTAGAGCCAGGGTAGGACACTGGACTGCGGGCCAGACCCCCCTAGGAGTCAACCGTTGGGCGCTCCTTGACAGTTTGCGCATGCACGATTCAGCGTCGGGAGTCTGGAAACAGCCGCGGGAGTCTGGAAACAGTAATGTTTCCTATTAAGCGAGGGTAGTTGTTAACCTTACGGCAACTGCTCTTGAAACTAACAGCCGGGCAAACAATGCCGTGGCCCACGATAGATTCGGTAGACACCGTATCACCGCTTCGTAAGGTCAAGCGACCTCGATCCTATAGCCGATAAAGTCAGGAGGTAGGAGGTATCTTGATGGTTAATTCCAGATGGACATATTATTCCACACTACCAGTGTAGTCAGGGGCGAGGCTGCCCGCTGGGTACCTTTTCCGGTGCCTCGCCGTAAGGCGTTGGCCTCTGACAGGCGAGTGTCGAAGCTGTAATGGAAAACACCGGCACAGTATCTAAAATTTGAAAATAATGCAAATTTTTAAATTTTACCATAGTTTATAAATAGGATAGAAAACGAATTTACCGCGTGAAATTTGTAGGACCCGACGTTTCGGTGACGTTGCAGCCGCCGTTGTCTAGGGTAGACTCAGTCTATTCGTTTTCTATCCTATTTATAATGTCAAACAACCTCGATAGTCTTCGATTTTACCATAGTTGCTCAAACAAAGATAATACAGCAAAAATAAACGACGGAAATACTAATGAACAGCTGATTCTTAAAAAATAATAACATGGCCATGAATTTAAGTATATTTGAATTTAAAATTCCGGCTCAAATTCAAGTTATCCAAGTTCAAAGTGGCCAGTGTTAAAAGACAGCAATTACATAGGTAAGGATCGAATAAATGATTAAATAACCAACTGTGGTTATGGAAAGGAATGAATGAATGAATGAATAGATAACCAACTAGATAGAATGAATGAATAGATAACCAACAAAGGAATGAGTAAATAACCAACTGTGGTTAGGTGGGATTCGTAAGGCTACGGCATGAGGAGCCATCGCGCATCGGGCGATAGAAGAAGCGCGTCCCGCGTGTCTGCGAATACATTACAAGCAATTTGCCCGTCGAGAGTGTGAACATTTAACGACACCCATTAAGGAAGCGTCGGCGTTATTGCGCCGAGCTAACCCACCCGCCGCAGCAACGCCGCCACTCCGCGAGAGAATCGCCGCTGGAAACTCGCCGGGAAAAACTCGCCGCGCCTGAAGAAACTCGCCGCAAGAATTTAACCTCAATTAGGTAATTTTGTTGTTTACTCGTTGTGGTTCGTCTGTATGAAATTATTTGATGGCGAACGATTTCATGCAGCCTGGGCCACAAGATCCACTTCGTTCTCGGATCTGCTCAACTCACGATTCAGCTCCTATTCAGAAGCCTCCTCGAGTAGAAGACTACCCCGAGTAAGACTCCCGTGTCTCAGGCCTCAGAGCTGGTGGACCGGTTTCTCCCGGCGGGACTGCATCCCGGCGCCACTGGAAGGTTTGCGCACCATCTGGCGAAGTTAATCGGCCACTCGATCCCGTGTGGCACTACGGGCAAAGAACGCCCAGATCCGCAATAAATTCTAACTGAATTACCGCTGTATTACAACAAGTAGAGGTCGCGTAAGCGACTTCGTACCGGTAACCAGTCGGGAGGACGGAAGTATCCTGAAGGTTAATTCCAGACGGAGATATCCTGCCAAAACTGGTAGTAAGGGGGCGAGGCTGCCCGCTGTGTACCTTCCCCAGTGCCTCGCCGTAAGGCCTCGGACTCTAACAGGTTGCTGGTGAACTAGACAGTAGATTTTCTTGTCTCCAAGTCTTCTACGCTCATCCCACGGCTGAAAGAACGATCATGTATCGTTATACCAGCCTGGAGTGACGGGTTCGCCCGTTGTAGTCGATACCGCCCTATAGTATGTAATTATAGGAATTATGACATTGATCTGTCATTCAATAGTTTCTCGTGCAGTTGGTCCACTGCACGAGAAACTATTGAATGACAGATCAATGTCTATGTTATCTCTGTTCGCCTCAACTCACGGTTCAAATCATATCCAGTAGCCTTCCCGAAGATGGTTGAACCTGGAATGGAAACTGTTTCCCATACCAGTGCGTGTGGGGGCTGATCTTCGGGCGCTGCTAGGCGGTTCGTGTATTATGCGGCGTCAGCCAATCGTCTGTGAACTCCGGCTAAATAACTGGAGAAGCCTGGAAATGATTTTGCTAAGCAGAAGGGGTGGATGTTGAGCTGATGTCAGCCACTCTTGAAACGAGCAGTTGCCCACCCGATCCCGAACAGGTGTCGGCTGGAATTATGTTGGCTGGTTAATTCTCTAGTGTTGCGCGTATATATAGCCACATTTTTTGTGTAGGCCCTGAATTACTTACAAATAATTAAAATATGACCGTGCTCTGAGAGTTATCCTAAATATGGTTTGTCATTAACACCTTTATACCACCACTGAGTGAAGATAGTTATTCTGTGCTAGCGCTGCGATATACCGTTTATTATGCGCCTGAGCCCCGGCGCGAGCGGACGTCGAATCTGCGTTTGACGCTTCGTCAACGCTGGATTTTTTTTGGTCAAACCCTACAAAATTGATCCCGCTTATTTTTTCGCGTGTCCGCCCATTTCGCCCATGTCGCCTTAAATCAATGGTTAATGTTTTCACGGCGCGCGATCTCACAGGTTGAGAAACTCCCTTCCTGTTTTGAACCCAAGCGGCGCGCTAACGTTCATGGTCAATTAGGTATATCAAAAGCGCGGGACAAACCACATAAGGTCGTCGCATATTACGATCGCTCCAAAGATCTCTTTAGAATTGCATAAAATATCGGTTTTCTAGCGCGAATCTAGCGAGCCATTCTCTGCCTTATGTCATCTTTCGATATTAAGTAAAATACTGTAATTAAACATCTCAGCATATTTATTATTAGGGTTAGTTATACCTGAAGGGTTAGTTATACCTGAAATAAGTACATGGGTAGGATTTCATGACTCCAACATGATTTCATGAGCAATTCGATTTCAGTCTTTACACGACCCAAATTGTTAGGGAGCTATTTTTTAACATTTCTTTTAAATCGGTATACATTTTATTTTTTTTAGTTTGTTTTGTTTTTGTTTGTTTCTACTCTTTACTGTCAAATTTCGCAATGGGCGGCTTTATTATCATATGACGATACCTTACAAACAACCCTACTGTGAAGTGTTTATATGTATACGTGCATGTAACATGTGTGTAAGTGTGTGTCTTGTTATTGCAACCGATCGACAGAATTGATGTTCAATTCCGTTAATTTTATCCCAACGTAAAATGGTGACACATCCGGGAATCGAACCCGGAACCTCACAATGTAAGATCAGGCAGCCTAACCACTATGCCCCCGAGCCATGTAAACTCTTCTAAGGTAATAAAAATGCAGATATTATGAAAAAGACAGTAATAAAAATACCCGGTTAGAGCGATTGATTTCAATCCCGGAGATTATTTATAATTTCCGATTGCTGATTTTAATAGTTTTTAAATCAATGTTTAATATTTAAGTGGCGCGCGATCTTGCAGGTCGAAACCTCACTTCCTCTTTAAAACCCAAGCAGTGCGCCAACGTTCATGGTCAATTATATCAAGCGCGCGGGACAAATCACAAAAGGTCGTCGCATATTATGATCGCTCCGGAGCTCTCTTTGGAATTGCACAAAATATCGGTTTCCTAGCGCGAATCTAGGGAGGCAGACTCCCAATTGACGCATTGACGAAGCCACAAAGGCCTGCAGTAACCTGATATCGAGGAAGTGTGAGCGCTGCGGCCATTTTTTCTTCCATCTTTTTGCTCTCCGTTGCCTGCGAATTAGGGGCGTCTTGTTGAACTTATGGTTAGGATATTTTATACGCGAGCGACAACCACCTTTAATTGACGACGAAAAGGGGAATTTAATTGAACGATTTATATTTGGAGAATTTAAATTAGACAAGACGTATAAGACCATTTACAGACTGAAGTCTGTCTGTGTCTGCGTGTCTGCCTGTCTGTCTCTATCTGTTTTAACTTAGATCGTAATAACATAGTAAAATCAGAATAACAAGCGAATAAACCTGCGGGACTAACATCTTCTCCCGTGGAGGCACCACTCAGAATGCTTGCGCATCTACTGATGACGTTCGTAGTTAGCTGAGACATCTGAGTGCATGCACAAACGTATAACACAAAATGTATAACACTAAACAGGTAAATAAATTAATTCTGATTCTGTGTGTGTGTGTGTGTGTCTGTGTGTGTGTATTCCTCCACAACAGCGCCCAAACGCTTCATTCGATTGAGTTGAAATCTGGCATGCAGGCATCATTTGGTCATGACAAGAGTTGGAAAGATTGTAGTTGAAATCGGTCCACCAGGGGGCGCACTAGTCATATTTCAATCTCGAAATATTGGATTTATAGATTTGAAATATGGCACACATATGCCTTGTTTGAACGAAATCACATTGGATTTTCGCCGGTCAGAATATTTGCGTAAACGGTTGGATCGGACGTGTTTAATGAGTTGCATCCTCACTATCCGCGCTCGTTGCCGACTATCTTTTTTCAACAAGTCAAAATCCTTCCCGATGGGATATCAACCTCAAAATCCTTCCATAACTCTTTGGCTACTTGCCGGTAAATTCTTGGAGTGACACAATCGATTTGTTTACTCTGCAGCATGGTAACACTATGACCACTGCGTTATGTTCTCTGCTTATAGGATAGTTATTATCGTGTGTTACCTAGAAGCGGTGTTTCAAGGTATAATTGTTGAAATGTTGCATGTCAGAAATAGTATCTGTTTTGTATTTTAGAATACATGAAACAATAAAAATTAAAATGTTGTTATACTCATAATATGGTGGCATAACATAATATATAACCAGTGTGCGTGTAACCAGTGTGAGTTATCAGAAACAACCAAAATAATGGCAAATCTGATACTGAATGACAAAAAAATCGATACATCATAACGAAATTCTCACATTTAATCAGACCATCATAAAAATGACGTAGCAATATGTTTTTTGATAATTCGTTGAGAATTATTGAGGGCTTCATTTAAATACCTCAATGGACATTGGACACTAGAAGTCTACTATAATAACCCAAAGGTCATTTGTGTATTTGACCTTTAAACTCTTTAGTAATCTTCCAAAGTCAATACGAGTTATAAATCCAAAAATATTTAAATATAGATGAGGTAAGCACTGACTCATCACATTGCTATTTATAAGGTAGAAACCTCGGAAAAATATTACAATTTCATTAATATTTGCTATTTAAGAAATATTATTTACTTATTTAATTATTTATTTAGGAATTAAGTACTATAAAACATTAAAATTTGCTTACAAAAATAAATGGAACCGAATGGCAAAACCTTAACCTCATACTTATTTGATTCTGTCACCTAACTGGGAAAATCCTCTTCTGGGTTATATAGGGTGGACAGGGGTTATATTAGGAAAAATAATATTTTTTAAGATACATTTATTATTCTTATATTAAAACATACGAAGCAAACCTCGCAGGAATAATTTCGTAATATTTGATTCTTCATTGTAATTATGGTCGTTTTAGGTAGGTAAGTATGTGATTATTAAGCATTTATGTTTTATTTTGTCTCACTGCGGTTATTTAATCATTGATTGCATTAATTTTAGTTTAGATAGGCTAATGATTTCATTGCTTTTTTTTAAAAAAATTGTTTCATTCATATTTTGATTATTTGTGTTTTAAACGTTTATTATTATTATATATTCAACTTTATTTGCAATTTTAGATGAATAAAAGACTATTGACTATTGACTATAATATGACAATCACAAGTTCGCTAGGTGCACTATGGTCAAGGTACAAATGTCTCCAATTGAGTTACGTAGTAACATGTTTTGTGTTGTTGCATAGGCCTGCATAAGAAATCTAGTAACTCGTAATATGTCTGTCGTTTATTATATAATGAAACAGAAATACAAATTAAAAAATATATTCTTCATAAACTTGAAGACAAAAACAAGCACATTCTCTGCCTCAGTGAATAGGGCAGAAATAGGCGATGCTAGGATACACATACATATGGATATTACAACGTTTAAAGAAAGGTATATATATACATACATTACAATTTAAATTTTGTTTCAGGATTCTCCCCATTGAAGCCACCTTACAGCCCAAGTGGTCAGCCATCATGTATGTCTGGTGAGTTTATATTTTTATATTAACTAATTAAATTATAATCTAAAATATCCATCACGATAGAAGATTTAGTTATTATTTCAAGACTAATGAACTACTGCAATTTTATAAAATATGGTCATAAGCATGATTTGTTTGAGAACATTACTTTAGTTTTTTATTTATTGAACTTATTTAATTTAGTAGGTACCTAAACAAACATTTTAACAAGTAGCAATCCCAAAAGATACAAAATATTACTATGACTAATGACATGTTTTTACAATACATTGTCAAATCTCCGTTATTTATATGTATTTCTTTATTGGTGATTTTATTAGGTGTTTGACAAGAAAATAAAATGAAATGATGCGCACAGAAATATTACCTATAAACGAGAGCATTATAATATTTTGCACTAATGATTGAAAAATATTTTATATAAACTGTTCAAGTGATTAATAAGATATTAGATGAGAGACAGGCAGACCATTGAGTGAAATGATTTTTATTGGTGTTCTTGAAGTGAGTTGAATCCTGAATATCAACGAACCTATCATTGCATGTTGTCATACCTCTGTTTATTATGAAGTTCTTTGTATATATAGTTGGAGTTGTATCTCTTTGTATATTACCAGCACGATCCCGAGTAATGCGAGGAGGAGCTAGAATATATATCCTTTGACTAGATATGAACTGTCTAAAACATCCTTTATTATATTGTAGAGGAACACGAGCATCATATTATAGTTTGTACGTCTGTCTCCCAAGACTATCACGTTTAAAAACAGTTAATCTGCCCTTGTACAATTAAGCAAATTTATTACCCCAAAATAAAAGTGCCCTAAGATTTATTCTGAATGTACTCGATTCGTTGCTTACATAATTTGTACAAATTTTGCGTAAATCCTTATATAATTGTAACTTCATTATATAGAAAAATTATAATCATTTGATTTGGATATATTACCGACCATTGAAAAATGGCCTTCTTGGGAAATAAAAAGTCAACATTTTCTTAAATTTCTTAAACAATTTAATTTAACTCTTACGATTAGACGAATGATATGTAGGAACCTATTTTGAGACTTAAATATATATTGCTTTAATTTCCTATTTACCTTATACAATAAAAAAAAACGGTTGTATCATTCCAAGACTTTCCCGGCAATTAGCTAAGGACTGATTATTAATATCTGTATCATGACACATATGTATATTAATTCCATAAATAAAACCAATGACCGTCTCGGCCGGCGGACGAACCCGGTTGGGTCCCGTTGAAATTACCTCAGGCGGCGCGGTTAATTTCTTGGCTAGCCTCAAGCGGCTCGGCGTTAATATTTGATTAAAATTTATGACGGAATTTAAATATTATTTGTGCAGCTTGTATATGAGATATTCCATCCAAAATTTCACCAAAGTGATTTTGGCATAACAGGTCATCTGTATACCGAATTTCAAGTCAAGTCCAATATTTCGAGATTGATAAATGACTAGCGCGCGCGCGGTGGACCGATTTCAACCACAATATTTTCTACTCCTGCCATGACCAAATGATGGGTGCATACTAAACGTACACACACACACACACACACACACACACACACACACACACACACACACACACACACACACACACACATACACACACAGAGAGAGAGAGAGAGACACACAGAAGACTTCAATCTAGAAATGGTCTTATAATTGTCTCAGGGGGGGTCAAAATGGATATTTTCGTTTTCGTCTCGAAAAAAAATTGCACGTTTACAAAACTTTCCTCCCTGGTCGGTTAGTAGGCCTAGAAATTAGTATTATTTTTCTTAGCTCGTAGCTTATTCACACATTTCCGAGGATTAACTTTAACTTATAGAGAGAAACGCACCCCGTTAAACGTATACGCAACTTCCGTGAATGTATGCGAGCAGGCGCGGCGCGCGGGCCGAAAGGTCCCAAGTCGGGTGAATGCCCGCAAGCCAAAAGAGCCCTTAAGTAATCACTATGCAAACGGCAAAGCGGTTCTCGCCGAACGGGGCGGTTCTCGCCGAACGGGGCGCTCCCCGCCCGCCCGGAAAGGTCGTATCCGACGAACGGCCGCGAGCGATAGTGATCTCTGCGCCCTTGGCGATTCCGCCGATTTTGGCCCGCTTTCGATTGCGGTGCCTGTATTGATTTTCCGCGGGGGGAGGGTGGACGCCCGCTACGGTCTACATGCGATCTTGAATATTTCATATGGGCCGTGAGACACCAGATTGCCAGTGAAATATTTTAGTTCCCACTGAAATTAACTTACTTACCTACCTACTCGATCAAATAAACACCCTTGAAAATAAAACAAAAAAGTTTCAGATTAAATTGGTTTAATATTATAGTTTTAAAGGAATTTTACTACATATGATGACATATATATATTTTACTACATTTACATTACTACATATTTTACTATATATATATATATATATATATATATATATATATATATATATATATATATATATATATATATATATATATATATATATATATATATATATATATATATATATATATATATATATATATATATATATATATATATATATATATAT
Source organism: Micropterix aruncella (assembly GCA_944548615.1). Taxonomy (NCBI): domain Eukaryota; kingdom Metazoa; phylum Arthropoda; class Insecta; order Lepidoptera; family Micropterigidae; genus Micropterix; species Micropterix aruncella. The sequence continues at coordinate 22,437,064 of OX155965.1, forward strand.
ATATATATATATATATATATATATATATATATATATATATATATATATATATATATATATATATATATATATATATATATATATATATATATATATATATATATATTTGATAAGGTTTGTAAAGAAATCTGTTTATAGGATGACATTTTATTGTAAAATAAAATTAGTAAAAGCTACTTAAAAAGCAGCGAAGGAAATCCCAGCTTGGTCGGGAAATTCTAATATTTGAATGAGACATACCTAATTACGGATGTGCACGACTTTCGTCTGTCCAGTGTAAGTTTATGTATATATATATATATATATATATATATATATATATATATATATATATATATATATATATATATATATATATATATATATATATATATATATATATATATATATATATATATATATATATATATATATATATATATATATATATATATATATATATATATATATATATATATATATATATATATATATATATATATATATATATATATATATATATATATATATATATATATATATATATATATATATATATATATATATATATATATATATATATATATATATATATATATATATATATATATATATATATATATATATATATATATATATATATATATATATATATATATATATATATATATATATATATATATATATATATATACCTATATATATAATTTTTAAATGAAAACTTTTAACAATGGTTGACTGTAAGATATCGCTATAGCGATAAGTCCGCCATTTGTGCATAAATTGTCTTTTTTATAAAACCAGCGTAATATTCATTAAGTTATGTTTTTATAGCACAATAAAGTTATTCTATTCTATTCTATTCTATTCTAAAACATTTTTATTTAATTGTAGTTAGTGAAGGTTGTACCTTTGCCGGACGTTTCGGAGCCGTGGCTCCTTCTTCAGCGGCAAGAAGAATACTGCAGTGGAAGCTGTCACCTGCAACTACCCGCATTCCTCTGTGGTGCTGGATTGCCAACGCCCTCAGATTGAGGATGAATAATCACAGATCCTCAGTGAGAAACGATCTGTCTAATCTTCCGATTCCACTCCACGCTCGGTCGCATGGAAAACTCTTTAACGATTGTTTTACGGTTAAGGTGGTAAAGGCCTTCCCAGAGAACACGCCTGAAATTAAGCTCAAAACATGGGAACTGGGACATATTTGGGTACTTGGAGCTTGCCATGGCAAAGGCCTCAATATTCAACATTAATGTTACAGAACATTCCATCCTATAGTATACACCTTTTTAATATATACATACATATCTATCTGTTTTTATACTCTCACAAACACACCCTCACAAACATACACACTCACACAAATAAACACACCTCACTCACCCTCACACACACACACACACACACACACACACACACACACACACACACACAGTGTAGATACAAATTACACTATATTTAATTCTTCCACTATATATTATCATACACTCTACATATTCTCATACACTCTACATATCATTATTTATTTCCACATTACCAAAATCTAAATCCAATATTTTATTTAAAAATGTATTTTCCCGCCCATTACACCCCTCTCCCAGCACCACAGAGGAATGCGGGTAGTTGCAGGTGACAGCTTCCACTGCAGTATTCTTCTTGCCGCTGAAGAAGGAGCCACGGGCTCCGAAACGTCCGGCAAAGGTACAACCTTCACTAACCTTACAATTAAATAAAATATATATATATATATATATATATATATATATATATATATATATATATATATATATATATATATATATATATATATATATATTATATATATATATATATATATATATATATATATATATATATATATATATATATATATATTATATATATATATATATATATATATATATAAGAATTCGTTTAAAGGATGACACTTTGATGAAGAAATAAAAATAATAAAAGCCACTTACATAGCTGGAAGGTTTTCCCGGACTGGACTGGGAAATGCTTATTGTTTAAACGAGATGTATTCTTGATGAGTACCACTTTCGACGGTACACTGTAGGTTTAATGGGATCCCTTTATCGCTAGCGAACGATCACCCTTCATCCACATCTCAAAAACAAAGCGTATCCTTTTGCAACCAAAATAAAATGTCTTTATTAAAGACAAATTTAAGCAAAAACAATGAAAAAAATCCGCATTTAAGAGACGATTGATTGTGATTTTTTCATTGTTTTTGCTTAAATTTGTCTTTAATAAAGACATTTTATTTTGGTTTGCAAAAGGATACGCTTTGTTTTGAGATGTGGATGAAGGGTGATCGTTCGCTAGCGATAAAGGGATCCCATTAAACCTACAGTGTACCGTCGAAAGTGGTACTCATCCAAGAATACATCTCGTTTAAACAATAAGCATTCCCAGTCCAGTCCGGGAAAACCTTCCAGCTATGTAAGTGGCTTTTATTATTTTTATTTCTTCATCAAAGTGTCATCCTTTAAACGAATTCTTAAAAAAAAGATTTTACAAAAAACCAATTATGTATATATATATATATATATATATATATATATATATATATATATATATATATATATATATATATATATATATATTATATATATATATATATATATATATATATATATATATATATATATATATATATATATATATATATACATATATGAATGAGATATACTTACGGATGTGCACGACTTTCGACGGTGCAATGTAAGTTTAAAGGTCCTTTTGCAGTCGACTAACGATCACTATTCATCCATATATCTCAAAAATCAAGCTAATCCTTTTGCAACAAAAAATACCTCCAATTGAGACGAAAATAAGCGAAAAAATCAAAAATTAAACAAATTGATCACTTCGGCAAAGCCGTGACATAAATGAAAGTGACATATCGAAATAATTCAAATTTCGAATGCTACCAACATTTAAAATATGATACAATTGGCTGAGTTTGTTATTAACGAGCCATTAAATCGAAATAAAAATAAAAAAAACTCCATATGCTTAATGAAATGAAAGAAGAAACTTCAATCTTAATTTCTGCAGAGAAGTTTATAAAAATGCTGTGTAATGTTATCAAAATACGGTAAACCAGTATAAAATTGTATAATATTAAAAAAATATGTAGAGAAACATTGTAGAAAACAGTATAATATTTTTATATTTGATAAGTTTTGTAAAGAAATCAGTTTATAGAATGATGATTTTATTTAAAATAAAATTAGAAAAAAAAAACAAAAATAAAACACATTTATCACTTCGGCAAAGCTGTGTGATCAGTGTGTTTTATTTTGTTTTTTTATCGCTTTAATTCGTCTAAATGGAAGGCATTTTGTGTTGCAAAAGGAATAGCTTGATTTTTGAGATACATGATGAATAGTGATCGTTCGTTGACGGTAAAGGAACCCATACACTTACATTGCACAGTCGTAAGTCGTGCACATCCGTAAGCTATAAGTGTACGAGTATTTCAACCCCCTATTCCTTATTAGCAAATACATTGCAGGTGAGCCATTTATAAACCGAAAAGGATAAGTCCGCATGCCGACAATATGGCCGTCGAAGTTTTCGTTAAAGGCGCATTGTTTCCCAGCAAAACAATATTAGAATCCTTTCCCCTCTTTCCTCGCGTATCGCCCTCTCTCTCACCCTCGAACATACGCTCTATTTGCGTCTCTTTCGGATGCGTGTGTGTTTTTTTAAAGGGCTTCATTTCTCATAAATGGCGGCTTTGCGAATCAGCAGGAGACCTTTGATGTTTGCTCTTTCGCACCTTTGGCAGGGAATATTATATTGCCTTCTCTTTTTGTAAGTGTTGTTCATTTTACGGTTTTATTTAAATCACTAGCCGAGTATTACAAAAATCACGGCAACTCTTACAGTTAACTATTGGCCTGTTTTCTACACCCGTGAAGCAGTATAACTACTACAATATTAATAAATTTTAATGCTTATTCGGATATTTTAACACCCCAATAGACAAATAAGTCGAGGTGGGAAAGACGTATTAAAAATCAGATAAATACCACAGCATATTAGACGGTAGCGTCTCTTATAAGAAAGAAAAAACAAAATTGAAATCGAAGTGATCTACGTCACGAGTCCAAAGGCTCGTATATGCCCGCTACATGTCTACTACTCCTTCGACGCAGATGTTGAAACGTTTGAGAAATTTGTCAACCTCCGCGTAACGCCAACCAAAAACGTTCGTCGAGACGTACCCCTCTGCTCATTACCCTTGCACCCTAACCCCGCAATGCCCTGTCGCTCGAGAGTGCGTCTACTGTTCTCTTGGTATACTATGTATATACACAGTATATACTGAGGACATTATATACACAGTATACTGAGAGTCAATTTTCTCTTGGTATCTGTGTAGGTATATACTGAGGACAGTATATACACAATATATTAAGAGTCAATATGTTCTGACCATTGTAAAACCATGGATACACTAATGTACTTACTTACCTAGAAGCATTAATTATATAGCGTATTTATTTACTTAATGCGGTGCTGCGATTTGGCAGCTAGGATTTTAATACGAAAGGCTACGTGTAGATGGCACTCATATTTACAAAAATTGATTAACCTTCTATTATATTCAATATTATGTCGGCGTTGGTGGTATGGCGGCCTACTTTAGATGGCGCCATACCATATTATTTTAATATTATTTACATAACTATGTCAATTTTTAATTTGATTTACAGGTTTCAATACTTAACATTTACGCACTTTAATGTTCAGATAGAATAATACATGGCATTGTATCTCTCTTTATTAGTTCTGTTACCTAATCAGCCTATAGGTACAAAAAATACGATAGATGGCACTTATAATTAGAATGTTATCACTGGTTAGATTATTGAGTATTTATAATCAGTCTTTTATGAAAAAAAAAAATACCTTATCAATGTTATTTTGGATGGCCAAATAAATTACTGTTAGTTTCGCCCTCAGTGCTATCAGCGCCAGCTTCATTTCACCGGAGCAGAAGGGGTGCCAAAACGTACTATGGAGTTGAGCAATCCAATACCATATATAATCAATTGCATAAGTAGGAATGGATGACGGAGCATTCGATTCTTCTCCTTCCCTGGAAAAGTGCCCTTTTATCATTATCCCTATTTCTATAGGGAGTATAAAACTTGTTGAGTCGTTAAGGGCTTTCATATATACGTAGGTACACATTGAAATAAAGCCCTATGAAAATTCTCAACGTGCCATGATATGACTCTCATCATATAATATTTGTAGTTGGGGTGGAAATGCCATTGCGATTGCGAAATGAACTTCAATTTTAATGATTCTTTTGGTTATGAATGGTATTCAAATATAGCTGTCTTTTTATTTGAGTAAGGAAGCAATGAGGAAGCGCAGGAGGAGCAATGGCAAAACAGAGACAGTGGAGATCAAGAATTGCATCGAAATTGCACGCATTTAGAAAAATAAAAAAGGCCTTTGCAATCGAAGCCTGAAAATCCCATTTCGAATACGTCTTATCCACTGCTACATCTGGCCCATACTTCTAAACGGATGCGTATAGAAGATCTCAGGAAACGTATAGAAACATTCGAGATGTGGGCATACAGACGCATGATGCCGATATCTCGGATTCAGAAAATCACCAATGAGGAAGTTCTACGGCGTGTCGACCAAAAACGCAAACTATAGCTGACCGACAAACAGCGCAAAGCTGCGTACCTGGGTCACGTGCTTAGGCACGACAGGTACGAGATCCTGCAACTCATTATGATGGGAAACGTTGCAGGGAATAGGAGACCAAGCCGTAGACGGAAATCTTGGTCGCGGAACATTCGAGAATGGACCGGGATTACGAGTGTCGCCGAATTGTTTTGCCTCACAAATTACATAAAGAAGTATGCAGAGCTGACTTTCAACCTTCACTATTTGGAGAGGCACCCTAAGCAAACAAGAATGAGGAAGTAACTAGACTTGCTACTTGCTAGGCAGGGATCTACAGCTTATCGATCAGAGCTATATATAGAAACCAGAGCAAGTGGACAGGTAAACGAGGATCGCATAGCGTAAAAGAAAGAACAAAGGAATGGACAATAAACTACTGGAACTAATCTAAGACGCAAGCAAACGGGCGATAAGAAAACACACAGCAACTTATTGCCTGAAATTTGCCAAAAATAACTTGAAAAAAAAATGTGGTCCGCCATTGCGAAAAATTGTCATTTTTGATCAATAAAGAGTTTAATATTATTATTAACAGTAATAATTAATGATCAATAAATGATACTTTTCGATTCACCGATTTTCATTTTTAATTTCAGTTACATTTTTTAAGCCAATTTTATTCGCTGAAATTTGCAGTATTCCAGTGCATCGCAATTTATGTTTCCAAAATTTGACAATTTATATTTCCAAGAATTTACAAGATTCCAGCGCAAATCACAAGCCTTGGGGATGCCTAAATCAAAAAATTATTGTCAATAATTTGATAAGAAACCTAATTTATTGTATAAGGCAGTTTAAAAATTCAGAATTTGTTTTCTATTCTGATGATTTGTAAATTTGTAAAGATAAGAGTATTATAATAGCTGACATACCTATTTATTCTCATGTATTATAATTTATTTACTTTACTTTTATTAATTATTAAATATTGCTGAATTCGACAATCTAATCGTCCATACAAATGTTTTCTTACGTCAACCGTTAAAGATATAAACTGAAAAAATATAACATAGGTTTCGTTTTTTTTCCCCCAACATAGATAGAAAAGCGTATGTACAAACTCCAAGACTGTTGCTGTTGTTTGACTTTATAAATAAGCTATTCTTGAGTCTTCCTGAGACTGATTCGAGGAACGGACAACGGCGGTTGCAAAATCGCCGAAACGTCGGGTGCTACAAACTTCACTCGGTAAATTCGTTTTTATTTTCTTTATAAGCATGACCTATGGCAGGAATTATTTTCGGAAGGTACGGAGCCCTCATCACGACCGTCAAAGACGCCTTTAATTCTCGTATTATAAATCTTTGCATATAAAGTTAATATTCGAATGTACGTAGTAAGAAGGTGCTTCCTTGCTAACTGTTACAAGTAGTGGTTCATGTCAGGCGGTTCAACTAACATTGTAAGATAAACTAACGTTTTCCTCGCTCGTCAGTTTTGGACCATTTTAAATAACGAGGACTCTACAACTTTATCAAAATTACGTCGTGTAGGTTTACCTTTTCGTGCATACCATAACAAAACAAAGCAAAATAAGCCTCTAAGAGGGTTAACAGCCCGCCATTGCAAATAGGGGCGTTCGCAGCGTCCGCCATGTTGTCCTTCAACATTCAAATGTGGAAACCCCGCAGTGAGCAAACGCAAATTCAAAATGGTCGTTCATTGTTTATTGGGTCTTTGTTTTGACAACCCACCATTATGAACGATTGTAACATTAGTATTGTTATTGATGTTTGATTTTTGTACAAAGGCATTGACTGAATAAGTACATATTATATATTAGGGAGGTTGGAAGGGTTGCAAGTTGAAATGCGCAGGTGTTGACTATTATTTTTAAATCAACATGGCAGCTCACAATGATAAGCTTTATGTATGTACAAGGTAAGTAAGTCAATGGTGAAGTAAGATCCATATGAGATAGCGTCGGTGATACTGCAATACATACAGTATCGATCCACCGTGTTTTTGGGTCGATCTAAGTCACGATTCAGCTCGTATTTAGTAACCTCCTCGTGTAGCCTACCCCTGGAAGGACTCTCGCGTCACAGGCCTCACGGATTGTAGCTCGGATTCCCCTGGGGGATTGGCTCCCGGCGCTACTAGACGGTTTGCGCACCGTGCTGTGACAGCCAATCGGTATGTGCACTCTGACTAATTACTGAAGGAGTTGGGAGATTATTGAAATATCTGTCTCCTAAGCAGCGGGGTGGATGTTGACCTGTCTTCAACCACTCTTGAAACCACCAATTGGGTACCTGATCCTGAATGCAGAGCCGGGAAAAATATGCAAATGGACTGCGATAGATTCAAACTGAATCACCGCTGAATAAAAGACAGGTAGAGGTCTCGCAAGCGACTTCGAACCCGTAGTCAGTCGGGATATTGGGGGTATCCTGATGGTTAATTCCAGACGGATATATCATTTCAAAACTGGTAGTCAGGGGGCGTGGTTGAAGGAAAGGTACCCGTTGGGTACCTTTCCCGGAGCCTCGCAGTTATTTATAGACGTTGGTGTCTGACGGGCATATTGGCTTAGCTGGACGATAGATTTGTATTCGTCTCTAAGTCTTTTACGCTCACCTCACGGGAGATGAAACTTTCTGAGGTAACGGGTGGCCCGTTGTAATTGACACCTCTAAGTGCAATGCATGCTCTGACAAAAAATATCAACTTTACAAGACGGTATAAAAACTAAATCAAAAAATATTAGTTAAAATAAAAGTTAATACTGATTTTCCGCAATAGTTTAAATTAAAGACAACGTTGTGCATCAGAATTAGGATAACTTACGTTGGACAAACGAAACGGTCCATAGCAACTCGATTGATAGAACACGTCAAAGCTGTTAAAAACGTTCAGAATTCGGCGATCTGCGAACATAGGTATATTGGATAGCAGAAGTAACCACTGAATGCAGTTTCAAAATCCCATTGTGCTATCCAAAGAACAATTCTACTTTCCTCGCATGATCCGGGAAGCCATTGAAATAAGAAGAACCCCGAACTTCAATAGAGACGACGGTTACAAACTCTCTTCTACGTGGAACCCTCTTCTTAAAATGTTTCCACCGCCGAAAGCCTAACGCAAGGACGTAAGACAGGATACAGTGAGTGTTGTATGCACGAAAGATTTTCGAAATTTGCGCGCGCCGAGCCCGCCCCCCCCCCCCACCACTGTTATAATTTACGCAGTGGCGACCGCGGTATGCGGCCTACCCGCGGAACAACGGATTGACAGCTCTTTCAGTTCACTCTAGACAACGTCGGCTGCAACGTCGGGTGCTGCAAAATTCACGCGGTAAATTCGTTTTTTATCTTATTTATAATGTCAAACAACCGCGATAGTCTCCGATTTCATATCTAACACGCTATGTAATCTTTACTAATATTATAAAGAGGTAAAGTTTGTGAGGTTGTAGGAAGTAATCTCTGGATCTACTGAACCGATTTTGAGAATTCTTTTGCTAATAGAAAGCCACGTTATTTGTGAGTGTCATACGCTATATATTAATCCGAAAAATGTAAAGACTTTTTCGTGGTAGTCCGATTTGCAAAGTAAGTCGGAGAAAAAACGGTTGAAAGAAAAGTTTTCTAAGATACATGTATATGATTAAGTTTTAGAGAAAAGGTTGTAGAGCTTGATAATGCCTTCAAAAAAGTTAGGTTTAAATTTGAGTCACAAAAAGTAATATTTTATATTTAAAAAATAATTTTAATCGTTAGGTCATGTTTATTGGTCATATTATCAACAATTATAAATTCATATCAAAATAAGTAAATTTATCGTCTCAAGTGTTTAAAACAAAGGACTTTACCCTTTTACAGCATATAACTTCCCTTTTACTGCATAAATGGTTAAAGAGATAAGACACTCATAATAAAGACACTCACAAATAACGGTTATAATTATAGTCAAATTGGCATGCAAATACATACCTACATATATATGCAGTAAAAATATAACCCTTCTTTTGGCAGTCAGGAAATAAATCATAGCACTCATTACTAACCGAACCACACTCATAATTTCATCACAAGTATAAAGTTTTACCGCCCAACGAAGTGGGCACGGGTCAGCTAGTCAATGATATAAGTAATTCGTTTCTGGCATCTATTTCTGTAATCAGTAGTTGTAGGTCTCCTTAGACTTATATATGTAGTTTTTGAAGACAGCTGACTCCATAGCCAGGCTGCCTGAACGGAAGTGTTTACTGACCAGCGGTGGAAAAAAAGAACTGAACAGTTACCAAACGCTCTGTCACAACATCCAGACGCCTGTTTGATTGCGGTACATTTTGCTCTGGGCCCGTATGTAACACGAGCTCCCTCTTGACAGGCGCCAAAGTACTACTTAAATGGCATCACTTGACTGGCGCTTCTTCTTTTTGTGTCCGCACACTTTGTCGCCTTTTGCCTGTGACTGCCGGCGCCCTTTGACGTGGTCATACACCAGACGCCACAGATTAGGAAATGGGTATCTCCTAATACAATAGATGCGTCGCGAACGTGGCCCGCGCGGGCCAGAACTCCGACAAATACAAAGATTTCCATTTCATTAATGTATCGATTACATATAAAGTAAATACACGTATCCTATGTAGTATTATAATGGGCCCGATTGCGTTTCTTTGTGAACTAAAACTGAAATTAGTTCAAGCGAACGAGATAGAGCAATACGTAAGAGCGGAATATGAAACGAACGATCGTCGATAAAAACTACCTGTCGAACTTATACTCGTCCAAATAAATTTTAACAGTGGGTAGTTTCAATGCGAAAAAGTGACAACCGTTTATTTCACATTTCGCTCTAGCGTATGGCCCTGCCTCGTTTACACGAACTAATTTCCGATTTTAGTTCACGAAGAAACGCAATCGATCTCAATATATATTTTTAAAATGTATTAAAAAAATAAAATGCGACATATTGTGCTTTTATGATTAAGACATTAGAGTAGCGACTTGAAAAAAAACACAAATGAATATTTATATTTAAAATATTTATGTAAGTAAATAAAACACATAAATGAATAATAAAAAAAATAAAAAATAAAAAATACATTTATTATGCAATATCATTCCACTCCAGTATGAAGTAATTACTAGGTATACTTTGATGTGTGCTTTTCTAATTCTAAGTAATATAATTGAATTTGTATGATATTACATAGCTCATATCCATAGTACGATTTGGCAACCATTCACATTTACGGCGAAACCAATAGCAATTTACGGCGAAACCAATAGCAATTTACGGCGAAACCAATAGCAATTTATTTGGCCATCTATAACAACATTCATAATGAATTATTTTTTTTTATAAAGGCCTCATTGATTGTTAACCCTTTTCACTCGAGGCCTTTTTCGCATCTAAAAAAAAATACATCACATTGGAAAAATACTATTCTAATACCATAAAAATACTTCAAATATGGTATGAAAATACTACTAAAATTAAAAAATACTACTAAAATTCTAAAAAAATCTTAGAATGTGGTAACACAACTGACATCATATTGAAAAATACTAATTTATTCTACGGAAAATACTACCAAAAAAGTCCAAAAAATACTACCTAAATACTACGAAAATACTGTGGACGCAATAAACTTCCCGGGCGCCGTAGCGGCGCCGCTCGAGTGCAAAGGGTTAAAGTATAATAATTTAACCAATGATAAAAATAATAGCGTTTAATTATTAGTGCGAAATAAGAGAAGATTATTAATTTTTTGAAACTAGGAATGCTATCTGCTCATTGCTTATCTTAGTAAAATCATAGTTTCTAAATCTTAGTACGACGTTAAGCAATCTAATATTCTATATAATCAATGGCAATATTATTATGGAATATTACCTATCGTGATAGGTAGGTATATTTAATTGGAGGTCATTTATAATCTTTATGAGAATAATCTTCAAGGATGACATTTTAATTCAAACACAAACTGACATTTTATTTAATATATAGTAATGGAAATATACTATAATAATTTCTAGATAATAGTTCTAATTGTTATTTTTGTTAATATGTCTAAACCTTAATACTTTACTTATTTGTTTTCCTTCAACTTGTGAAGTGAAAATATATTCAGTCATAGTAAAACAAATATTGTACGCCTTATAGGTAAACTGTAGAGCACATAAAATAGTACCTATCCCTGTACAATAAAGAATTTATTATTATTATATAATCTTATATAAATTATTATATATTTAAAATAAAGAGTATTAAAAAAATGTCATTGGGTAAACACAATCTTAAAGCAAAATGATACCTGGAAGCGACCATATCTGAAGAATTTTAGTTTTATGGTTTTTTTTTAAAATATAAGCATCATTAAGGCTTTAAATTGACTTCGAAAACTTTCAGGCGCGATTACTCCTACAATGTAAGCGTTGAGTGGGTTTTAATATAATTTAATTATATTAACTGGTTAGTTCTTTAGGGTATAAGCACTTAGCCAAATTTTCTATTTAGGCCCTAAATTAATTACAATTAATTAAAACGTGAGAGCGCTCTGAGAGTTACGCTAAATATGCTTTAGCATTAACACCCTTATACCACCACTGCGTAAGGATAGTTATTATGTGCTAGGGCTGCGCTAAAGCATTTATTATGCGCCTGTTTGCCGGTGCGAGCGGACGTGGAATCGCGCTTGACGCTTCGTCATCAATATTTATTGACCCTACAAAATTGACCCCGCCTATTTTTTGCGTGTCCGTAAAAAAATAGGCGGGGTCAATTTTTCGTATGTTTTTATGAGCCTATGAAGTTTCTCCAGTGATCTGATAGTGATCTGGGGAGAGCATCGATTGTGCGAATTCCTGTTTGTGTCACATCTGTGTATATGTCTGCGGTGGCACGGGCGAGTCAAGCGCTGTCTAATGTGATCATCGCCTTCACTAATTGACAGATCAATGAGCACAGCGCTAAAGGGGTGGAAAATATTGTAATTAGGTTACTACTTAAGGCGGCTAGCCCCAAATTGTGCCGATTAAAGTGATTCAAAGTGGCGCATTCTCAAGCGTTTGGGCACTCTATTGGAGCTTCTTATAGAGTTTCTATCGGGACAGGGGGGCTAGAAGCGGCAAGAGCCTTGAGGGCGACAGGTATTTTTTTTTATAATTCCCCTGTTTTTAGGGGATTTAAGCGAAAAATCAGCGCTTTTGCTATCACGGCAGAGGAAAAGTATTGTGAACGCACTTATGTGTGCCTGTGTGTGGATTCCTCCACGATAGCGCCCAAACGCTTCATCCCATTGAGCATGCAGGCATCATTTGGTCATGGCAAGGTTTAAAAAGATTGTGGGTGAAATTTGTCTATCAGGGGGCGTGCTAGTTTTACTTTAATTTCGAAATATGGGATTTAAATACTTGAAATTCAATACACAGATGCCTTGTTATGACAAAACTATATTATGAAATTTTGATTGGAATATCTCATATACAAGCGACATAAATAAATTTTAAACCCTGCCATATTTGAAAAAATACTACATGACGAAAAATGCTACAAATATAGTACGAAAATACTATTAAAATACTACGATAATACTGCTGGGGGGAATAGACGCGAGGGGGGAGAGGAATGGGGGTTAACGCGGGGTGGCAGGTGTTGCAACGGAGGTTCACGCGGAGGATGGGGGGTCAAAAGGGGGTTTAGCGCAATGAGGGGGGGGGCTATCTACTTATAGGGAAAGTCTAGGGCTGACCCAAGCGGTTTTATAAATTTTATGATGCAAACAAATAAGAGAATGGATATGACATAAAATACCTTTTAACAAAGAAAACGAGTGTTAGAATTATCCAATTATTCAAAAATACACACATGATATAACCTTCATAAACCGCAAACTCGGAAATCAAGAATGGGTGTAGTTATATAAATACATCATTAACAATGAATATTAAATACCAAAAACGCTTCTTTTTTTTGGGACAGAACGAAAACAATATCAAAAACATATGCATTGAATTCGTAGTTCGATTTTCAAAAAATCTTTTATTTTGATTTCAGCCTTTTTGGTGGCGTAACTTAATAGAAACCAATATTTTTATAAATATATTTGAGTATTATTTAATATTGATATCATTCTTAGTTTTCGATACATTAAGGTTTGTATTGGTGACCCGGATTTATTGCTCCCTAGTGTAGATACCGGATCCAGTCATTTATGTTACAAGTAAACATATTAGGAAGAATAAAAAACCCGACTACCGCAACAAAAAGTGAACTATTGTATTTTAAATAATTTTTATTACAGTTTTTTATGTAATATTTGAGAGTATTAGTATTTATCCATATAGATACATGTATATTTCCGAAATGCACTCAATCAGACATTTCATTTGACACTAAACACGATATATTTATGCTAATTTATTGACATTTAGACATTTAGACAACTAGTTACTTCATATCACTACCTCCAACCTGAGGAGGTAAAACAATCTGGCGCCAAAAGACTGTTGCGGTTCTTAAATAATACGAGGCTTAGCGCAGAACAATAGCAGGTGGCGAACACAACAGATCAGCAATGGTCGCAGTGTTACAAGGCTCATAAAGACCTTAGAAAAGGCCCAAACAACAAATAAATAAAACAAAAAATACTTAATATTTGGACAGTTAAATTACCCTATGACACTGGGGATGACATAACGATTCCAACAATAGCGACACTTCTAAATCGGTTCAAGCGCTTAGAAGTTATGGTGGAATAAAGAAACGAAAAACATAGATGAACCCCGAACATATTACACTTCTTTTTTTTGGCCAGTCGTGTAATAAAAGAAGTGTTGTCCTGTAAAGCTTCTATTAAAATTAGAGGATGTTTTGCCCGTGAATATTGCGACATTTTAAATTGGAAATCTCCTAATTTCTAAAAAACGATAAGCTATGAATCTTTCGACATTTCGTTTAACGATGAAAATTTCTGCAATTTCGCTTGTTTTCATTTTCGTCCCGTGACGCTGATAGTTGACGCGGGCGTTCTCCATCAAACTTTTAATTGCTCGAAGCTCCCAACAAGCGAGTTAGTCGGCGTCTGAATCGCCTCTGTCGGTGAAACCGGAAATAGTGATTGGAATTGTCACGACAATCGATATTATCATCATCATCACCAACATCCGTTAGACGTTCACTGTTGGACATAGGCCTTCCCCATAGAATGCCATGACGAGCGGTCATCAGCCGTTTCCATCCACCTACTTCCTGCGACCTTGGATATGTCATCGGTCCATCTTTTGGGGGCCGTTTCACACCTCGTCTGCCGGTTCGTGATCGCCGTTCGAAAATGTTTTTTCCCAATGGTTGTCGGTTCTGCGAGCTATATGGGCTACCTATTGCCATTTCAATTTTGCCGTTGGCAATTTTACGAGCTATATCAGTGGCCTTGGTTCTTCTGCGGATTTCCTCATATCGGATCTTATGACGCAGTGAAACTCCAAGTATTGCTCTCTCCATGGCTCGTTGCGCAACTTTGAGCTTATATATGAGGCCAATAGTTAGCGACCACGTCTCGAAGCTCTGCGGTATTCGTGACGAGAAGATATGGCGTAGTTTCCTGAGGCAGACCCCGTTATCAAAGTAGTTGGATCGTCTGACCCAAATAAACATACTGATCGACAGCTTCAATAGATTTGAAGTAAATTTGTTTTTTTCCGTTGTCCATCTATGGGCCACGGTGGCATCGTTGTTAGGTCGCCCAATCCTACATTGTAAGGTTCCGGGTTCGATTCCTGGCTTGGTCGCATTTCATTTCTGTCGATCGAATGCAATAAAAACACACACTTACACACATATTAAACGCACACATGCATATATAAATACTTCATAGACGGTTGGTTGTAAGAGAATGTCGTATGATAACCAACTCGCCCATTATGAAATTTCACATTAAAGAGTAGAAACACTCAAACGAATAAGCTATATTATTATTATACTCGTATTAACAGTGGTACAAATGATGCCCCTGACAAATCTCCCGAACCACAATCGATATACGAGTATCTGTACAGTCTATGTAAATGAAGCTGTAGTTCGAAATCTTTCAGATAATGAATGTATTCGATAATTATCGCTTTTCAAATACCGATTGATCTTGGTCAGTTTAGTGTTTGAACTTGTGGAAAAAAACATATATTACATATTTTTTAAATTTATTTTATTTTATTGACAAAAATATATATAGGAATTATTTTTACACTCCAACTAAGCAGTAACTATTCCAAGGAAAAGCCAATTTTGTATGATATTATTTAAAATTTTAAAAAAAATGTTTTATGAACAAGATGTTAAGAAATTGTTATAAAAGAAATACAAAAAAAATAAAATAACAAAACAATCATAAAAAAATCAAAATAATCATTAAATATATTATATAAAGTAGTGGAAAATTATTATAAAATAAATACAAATGCGAAATATTATTTATA
Organism: Micropterix aruncella; assembly: GCA_944548615.1. NCBI lineage: Eukaryota > Metazoa > Arthropoda > Insecta > Lepidoptera > Micropterigidae > Micropterix > Micropterix aruncella. The sequence continues at coordinate 22,453,203 of OX155965.1, forward strand.
AAGATAAAAAGCTGCTTTCACTCCTGTGATGATATATTATTATATTGTTAAACTCCATTATATTGTTAGAGATGGGAGGGTGTGTATAGTGTGTGTGTTTGTAAATGTGTTGTACTTGTATAAATGTGTGTATGTGTGTGTATGTATAAAATCTACATTATTATTATTATTTGTGTTATATTATACCCTAGCAGCGTAAGGCTGATGCGTTTAAATCACGTGTACTTGTTTTTAAACTTGTAACTGTTTTGCAAAAAGAAGAAATCGGTTGTGTCACCCTTAGACTTTCCGCCATCAGAGAAACCCCCCCCCCCACCCCCGAATCAATCCCCTCAACCCCTTCTCCTTACCAACCCCCCCCCCCCTCAATTCCGATATGAATTGATGTGACTATAATAGCAAATATAGTATATTTTAGTAGTTTGTAGTATTTCCGTGGTATTAAAATGGCTATTTTACATTATGATGTAGGGTAGGTTTTTTGAAAATTGTGGCGAATTAGAGATAGATTTTCTTTCAGTTTTATTTTGTAGTTTTAGATTGGGATCTTACCTGTAACCCCTGAAAATATCAGGCATGTTCATTTATCAGTTGCAGGGAAATCTAAAATTATATATAAAAAATAATTGCAGTCGGTTGCCCTGAAAAATGGGACAAAGCCACGCACTTTCACCATTTCACACTTTCAACATGGCGTCGTCTCCAACTAAGTAAGCAAATTATATCGAGGAACTTGACACTCGAATGTGAAGCTAAACCAGGCAGTTCATCGCCGTAAGTTCAACTGCGAAAATAGCAAATAGCGAAAGTTGTTGAGAAGGGTCAGCTACCTGACGGCTAAATCCCTCCGAAAACCCCCGTGAGTGGATTTGCCCTGTGTGGGACTATACCCCCACCAACCATAGTATTTTCTTGAATACGGGGGGGGGGGGAGTATTTTAAAAAGAATGTGTTATTTTAAAAAGAATGTGTGAAGAATATTCCAACAAACAAGGCATATATGTACTGAATTTCACGTCTCTAACTGCAATATTTCGAGATTGATGTATTACTAGCGCACCCTCTGGTGGACTAATTAAAACCTACAATTTTTTCAACTCTTGCTATGACCGAATGATGCCTGCATGCCAAATCTCAGCTCAATCAAGATGAAGCGTGAAATTTCGGTTATAGTTATGTGATTACTTGTACTATTTTAGCAATGATACGAACTTACGACGTTTTTCAAAACTCGACAGCTGTTTGCCAACTCTCGCCCTCCCTAGTGCCGCAGTAAAAGTTCGGAAGTGCCGCGGCTGCAGCAGCTCAGCTGTGTTTTTTGCTCCGGGCGCGGCGCGTCGCGTCGCTCTCGGCGGCAAATTTGTTTCAAATCAGAGCCAAAGTCAGCGCGTGTTGACAGCGCAACTTGCCGCGGCTTGTTTTCCGAGCGCGGTGTCGGGTTGCCGCTTGTTTTACATTGCCGACTGCCGTATTGTTAGGGACGTCATCCGCTGAAATCAGGGATGCCTGAAAAAGACCGACTTGAGGTGGCGAAAACGTGATCGCGTTTCAGAATAGTCACAAATCTTTTAACAAAGAAGATGAATTAAATGTGCTTTTTAGCGCAAATTGGACAGTTTTCAAAATTATAGCTCAATATTATTATGGGCTCTTGATAAGAAAGTAATAAAATGTGTGTATTAAAGTTGAGATTATATACAACAACCTTTAAAGAATGGATTATATTTATTTTTATTTTATTTATTTTAAACATCATGATTTACAGACGAATGGCTATGATATTCGGTATACAGTACAATAAAACGTGCAGGAAAAACAAGTTGAACCTATAGCCGTTGGCTCATCGTATACCTAACTGAGCAAAAAGGCCCGTATCTAGGGATGCTGATATTTAACTTAGCATATTGCGAGCTGACAGGTATGACGTTCGGTTATATAATTATTATTGGAATAAAGTTCAAAACATTCATTCTTGCATAATAGAAATACACACACACAAGACCAACATACAAAAAAAAATAGTAGTAAGAAATTATTATTAAACCCAACACCAATATATAGTAATACATAAATACAATGAATACATATTTAAAATAAATATACATACTAATATACACAAAATGTACACAAATAAATTAAATTGAAATACCTCTAGTCTTAAACCTCACATATACGTCTATTATATTTATAAATTAAAAATTTGGACGCCTATAGCAATCAATGACGGATGTCGTGCGTAAGCCGTCCTTAGATCGACCAACTCGCCGTTAGAAGAGTCGAAAAGTTTTCGCGCCTTTTCTTATTTTGAGTGGGGAAAATCGAATTACTTATCCCAATTAATTATTCTATTGCAGGCGTCTTTTTATTCCTTCTTCTCCGTCGTTCCCTCATTACTGAGGATCGTGGCCATTAGACAATAGTTTGCCTACAAGGCTCCTCCACTTCGATCTGTTTTTTGCATGGCGGGTCGCAGATGGTATTGACCCTTTTGTAACTTCTTTCATGAGGTCGTACCATCTGGCCGGTGATCTGCCTCTGTTTCTTCTTCCCTCCACTTGACACCCGGAAAAGAATTTTCTCCACATTCTCTGGGTTTCTCTTGGCAATATGACCGAAGAACTGATGGACCCTCATGCATACGGTGGAGAGCCTCACTTGGATGCCGAGTTCTTTCAGGACAGATTTGTTGGTGCGGCGTGCTGTCCATGGGATTCCTAGCATTTTACGCCAACACCACATCTCCAGTGCATCGATTTTGATGCGTATCCGAGCCTTCAGGGTCCATGTCTCCGATGCATAGAGAAAGATCAAGAAAACCAGAGCTCGAACCAGCCTGACCTTAGTCCGCTGACTTATTACCCAATTCTTCCACAGCCTTTCTAGCTTGCTCATGGCCGATCTTGCCATCTGGCTTCTGTGTGAGACCTCCTTTTCGCAGTTTCCGTCGTTGCATATCTTGGAGCCCAGATAGACAAAGTCTTTCACAGCTTGAAGGTCACTCATCTCGTTGGTGCATTGCATGGTTCCAGCCCGGTCTTTTCATTACCGGTCCGGAAACCGGATCTCCGCGCGGGGCATGTGTTAAAAGTCACTATGCATCGTGACATGGGACATTTCACGTCTCAGCGGCCGGATTGTCTCCGTTTGTGGTTCACCGACTCGTAGAGTGTTTGAAACATTTTTTTGTCAACTCTCTTAGTTAATCATGTTTCAGTGTTGGCGCCGCTGTCGGTGACGACGGCGGCGCAACTGTCATGCGATTTATTTATTTAATTCTTCTCAGCAGTGACATTGAAACTCCGCTCTTTCCCTTAAAAAAGTTTTTTTCTGAAACTAGAACTAGGTCAATGGTTTTCCCGAAATACCTGGGAAAAAATGAGGATGGGCAAACGTGCGCTTAAAAATCGTTTGTTCGTTTGTTTCCACTTTTTATTGTGAAATTTCACGATGGGCGGGTATAATATTATACAACAATCTCTTAGAAACAAACCTACTATGAAGTGTTTATATTAATATGTGCGTGTAATATTTAAGTAGGTGTGTGTTTTGTTATCCTAATCGATCAATAGAATCGAAATGCAATTATATTAATGTTACCCCAAAGGAAAATGGTGACCCCTCCGGGAATAGAACCCGGAACCTTGCAAAGTAAGATAGGACCTAAACACTAGGCCACCGGGCCGTGCAAATTCATAGTAAATCTGAGTAAAGATCAGTTCGTTGTAAACTTTGGTAGCACAGCGTATATTTCTGTATGCAATGATAAATATTGACCTCGAGCTATTAATCGATAAAGTTGAAAAGAAACCGAGCAAGAAATCGACCCTTTGGGGTCCATATAGACCACTTTGGGAATCATTGAACTGAATCGAAAAGATGTAAATATTTTTCGAATAAATAATAAATAAATAAATAATAAACTCTTTATTTGCACTTAATAAGTATACAAAAAAGGCGAGCTTATTGCCACATGGCAATGTCTTACAGCTAACCTAAACATAGTGGTACATGCGCGCATTGTGAAAATAAAGATTATTACATAACATACAGACAAGTGGAAGAATTTAAGACTAATAATGCCCGAGGAGAGGAAATTGGGAGAGGAACAGGAGAGAAAGGGAAGAACTGGTTACTTCTTAGAAAGGTAGTAATCCTTAAGGTGAGTCTTAAACGATGGTAAAGAAGGCGAGTTTCGTATATTTGCTGGGAGATCGTTCCAGAGTCTTGCACCATGGACACAGAAAGAATAGGAATAGAAATCACTATTATGACTCGGAATTTTTAATAAACTGTCAGAGGCTGACCGAAGTACGAGACCGTGGGAACTTAGTGGTTCAAAAAGCTCCTGGAGATAGGATGGTTGCTTACGTAGAATGGACGAATCCTAGGAGATAGGATGGACGAATAAGTTGCTTACTTAGAATAAACTCATATTAAATTAATCATCCACTAAAAAACCTTTCTTAATAATCTAGAAAGCTTCACATTGAAAGATTCTGGAGGTCGGTTCGGTATATAAGCATAATAAATTCCTTGGAAATTCTTGGATTCACAGGCCTACGTCCAGATATAACTCTTTACTCCCTATCTCGGAAGTTGGTCTTTATTGTAGAATTAAGTAGGTACTCCATGGGAATCAAATATCCCAAAAGACCACGAGTACAAATTGAATAAATACTATGGTCTCGCAAATGCCGTCACCCGAAACAGCTTCACTGTTCTTCTTCGCGCGGTAGAAGTTGACGCTCGTGGCCTGCCAGCCAAATCTCTGTTTTGCCTTTTTAAAGATCTTGGTCTTTTCAGGAAAATAAGTAACTCTTTTCTAGAAAGAAATATATAAAACGGCGATTTCAACGTCCCAAATTCTACGGCTTCGAAGGGGGAGTGAATGGGTGGTAAACTATACGCTCATATGTGGCCATCCGGCTGTCCTAAAACCCACACTGCCGGTCGTAGGTCCGGAGTTCCTTGCTCATCCCGATCACAAGAAGTGTAATAATAGTGTTATGATGAGGCCGACTCCAGTCGATGAATTTCATGACAGCTTCATTTATATTTTACTAGCTGTACCCTGCGCGCGTTGCTACGTCAAATCGGTTGCATTCGAAATTCAAATTCGCAGCTTTAAAATTCATTCGACTATAAAAAAAAGAAGAACTCACTCCTGTCTTCGCGATCGCATTCGAAATTCAAATTCGCCGCTTTAAAATTCATTCGACTATAAAAAAAAGAAGAACTCACTCCTGTCTTCGCGATCGCATTCGAAATTCAAATTCGCCGCTTTAAAATTCATTCGACTATAAAAAAAGAAGAACTCACTCCTGTCTTCGCGATCGCATTCGAAATTCAAATTCGTCGCTTTAAAAAAAAGAAGAATTTTGGTTTTATTGAGGACACTAGAAAATTTTCCTTTGATCCGATCGGCACCAAACTTCACAGGAACCATCTCCAAACTAATTTAAAGTTTCCCTCAAAATTTCATCAATATCGGTCGAGCGGTTTAGTAGTCCATAGCGGACATACAGACAAACATTAATTTTTAACACGCTTTTATTAGGTCGACCTGTATGTGACTATGTAATGGAATCTATATATAAGGTAACTAATTTAACCATCTTCCAAGGAACGTAGCGTCATGAAAATTGGCAGCTGTATGTAGTTCTGATGACAATACAATAATATGGTACTGTCGAACTGATCTGATGATGGAGTCGGAAGATATGAACTGGAACTTCATGATGGAACATCGTATTATAGCTGTGTTTGGACTTGTTAGAAAAGTCTTGGAATGAACTTTGACCACGATTAGGTTTCAAGGTCTGATGATGAAGCCGGAAGATAGGCACTGGCATTCCATGAAGGAATATCGTATCATAGCCGTGTTTGGACTTGTTAGAAAGGTCTTGTAATGAACTTTGACCACGATTAAGTTTCAAGGTCTGATGATGAAACCGGAAGACAGGAACTGGCATTCCATGATGGAATATCGTATCATAGTAGTGTTTGCACTTGTGAGAAAGGTCACGCAATGGACTTTGAACACGATCAGGTTTCAAGGTTATAACAAACCTTTTTCGGTTTTTACGTGCATTTATAAAAGCGTGTTTTTAGTGTTTTTTTTTAAACTATTATGTTTTACTTGTAGAATCACTCGCTGGTCTGGTGCCCACAAATGAAAGTAAACGAGTAACAACAACCAGACAGCACTTAATCCAAAAAAGAGAACAAGTTTTGCACAAAAACACTTTTCTTACATTGCTCCTCGACTGTTCAACAAAATGATCAGTGTTTTTCCTGCAGGACTGAAATCTGGGACTAATCGCGGCGTAAAGAAAAACCTAACTAAGTCACTTTTGACTATGGGTCGACAAGAAACAGAGACATTAATAACATATATATTAAAATAGAGCACGATTTGTGAGATATATATATAGTATTATTTTATATTTACCTATAAAGTATATATTTAATTATGTATGTACGTGTATATTTATATGTATATACCTAAATTTAATATAATTACGCTTTATTATTTTGGAGACATATCTATCTTCTTAAATTTAACATACCTAATAATATACAAAGACAATACAGCAAGTTACGAAAACCACTCTACCTTCTTTTCTATTAAGCCTACCTAAGTACAGGCGAGGTCTAGTTAGGATGGCTTTGAATTTAAAAATATATGTAATATTATAGATTAATAAAGAATTTTGAATTTGAAACCTACGTATAGTATTGTTCAGTAAAAGATCGTCTCCTTCGGAACCTTTCAATTCGCCCCGCCCGCCCCCAGTACTACGGCTGTTGAATAAGGTGCCTATTTTGCCGAATTGTATTGACGGATTTCCTCAAAACGCGTCCATTTGCCTGGGCAGCGTTTGATTGTCCGGGTGTAATGGAGCGTAATTGGACATTTGGATCCGCCGCCCTCGCCCGCCCATTTTCCACTTGGCTCAACGGCGTCGAACGCACAAAAGAAGTCGCTTCTTTTTTCCTTTTTTCTACGTCTTAGAAGGGTATTAAAGTGCGGTTTTTGCTGTATAGATTATCGCTTAAATAAATTATCAATACCTAGGACAGCGACGCATTGTATGTACCTAACTAAGAAAAATCTTGTTCGATGACAAGAAGCTTTCAAAATGTAATTTTTTTTTTGTTCGGCTTTAGAATAAGCAATTTTTTATGAAATTTTATTGAACAGACAAAATATATATTAATTATCGATCGATAATAATATTTGTTAATTATCAATGGATATGATTTTGATTCGATTAATCACTCGGTAATGTAATGGATACAATGAGCCCTAGAAGTAAACACTCTGTCGAAGAGGTTGATAAAACCAACGAAATACATTTTTATTAAATCAGTTGGAAGTGGATCATATCAGATTGAGATATATATATATATATATAGTTACAGTGTTATTATATAAAAGCAAAACATATAAAAATGGTAGCAACAGCATTCAAAATGCGTGTAAATGGTTCCTCTCACTTCCTGGCCAAGAGGAAGAAAATTCAACAGTGAAATGTCGAGGTGGCCCAGAACTGTTTTTTTTAATTATTTCCACTAGCATAATTTAGCATTTGGCGATGATGTCCTATCTCGTAGCTCCGTGTAGGTTAGGTCAGTACGACAAATTCAGTACGACAAATTCATCTCTACATCATATAATACGACTGGTCACTATACCGTATACATGTAATATTCAGATACACACTATTTAATTTATTCCATGTGTATTAATAGCAACATATCTTGTGAAATTTATTAAATAACTATTTCTCCTGTCCCCTCCCTCCTTAAACGTCTTCCCTCTCTTTTACCCTACCATCTTATCTCCCTCCCGCATTACTTGGCCATTATATTTTTACAGACCAGCGGGTATAAATACCTCTCCCTCTTTGTCCCTTTGAGACTGTTTATTTCCTTTTTATTTCTCCTTACATTCCCCCTCCTCTTCCTTCTCCTGAGACGCTCCTTCCTTCAACCCTGACGAGCAAACGACTTTATTAAGCCGGCGTTCTTCTCACTTTGTCGACCATTGGATAAAGGAGAAAAACAAGGGTAACGTTATTAACTACTCAACCTAAAAGAATAACAACTCTGGCGCGTTCTTTAGACGTTTATCTATTTTTTTAAAAGAAGCAAGTCATTAACACGTTGACTGCCATGGTAATTTTCACGATTCTAGTCTCAAAATTTAATTTTAGTGAATCATTTTTTTTTAAAGTGATGATTTTTTAAAATAGTATATATCGATCATTTTTTAGCCTGGTTTAAAAGGCCAATGAAAAAAAAACCTATTTTAAGTTGAAATCTGATCATGAATCTTTTATATCAGTTTAATAAACATTTGAAAAATAGAAATATTTTTTGCTGTAGTAAAAAAAACTATTTTGAGGTCAAATATATAAAATTCAATTTTTTTTAATAATCTATAATATTACATACATTTTTACATTCAAAGCCATCCTAACTAGGCCTCGCCTGTACTAAGGTAGTCTTAATATAAAAGAAGGTAGAGTGGTTTTCGTATACTTGCTGTATTATGTTTGTATTTTATTATGTTACATTTAAGAAGATAGATATGTCTCTAAAATAATAAAGCTTTAAAATATTAAATTTAGATATTTATAAATATACACGTACATACATAAATAAATATATACTTTATAGATAAATATAAAATAATACTATATATATATATATATATATATACATATATCTCACAAATCGTGCTCTATTTTAATATAATAGGTATATTATTAATGTCTCCGTTTCTTGTCGACCCATAGTCAAAAGTGACTTACCTAGTTAGGTTTTTCTGTACACCGTGACTAGTCCTAGATTTCAGTCCTGCAGGAAAAACACTATTCATTTTGTTGGCAGTCGAGGAGCAATGTAAGAAAAGTGTTTTTGCGCAAAACTTGTTCTCTTGAATTCAATGGCAAATGTTTCTACCACTGCAGAAATAACGGTATTTGTCTTGTAATTTTGCCTGAAACAAAAAAAAGTAAACTAGGATTACGACTATTAATTTTCACTAAACTAAACTAGGACTATTAATTTTCACATGTTTATTTTCTAGATGAACTAAAAAAGTTAAGAAAAACTTATTATTGTTATAATTTTTCAAGGATTTAAAGAAATAAAATCGATTTTTGCCCCAAAATGTAGTGTTTTAACTAGTAATTATATATTAAAATGTCTAATTTATATAAAGAAAGGATTTTTCCTCGATGGTGCGCAAACGCGACCGCAAACGCGACCGCAAACGCGACCGCCAAAGCGACCGCAAACGCGATCGCGAACGCGACCGCGAACCGCGCGATTTCTCCACGGCCCACTATATACGGCCGCGATGGATTCGTGTTTACTGAACGCCGAACGTGATGCGCGAGACGTACCCACCAACGTCTCACTTTGCTCGCGTCCACGAACACAGTGCGCATCACTTTGTTTTCGCGCATTTACAGCCACCGCTCGGAGCGCTCGCAGCGGAGCGTGCAACGTTGCGCACTCCTGAAGCGCGGACGTATCCACTACTGTAGCAGTTGCAGGTGCGCGGAGCAGAGTTGGTGCACGAACCTAATGGATACCCACCTTTACGTGCTTAGTAGTAATTTCTCGCAAACAACCTATCTCTTTGACAGTTTTAATTGTTAGTATAGTAAATCAATATATTTTTTAGATTTTGTTCAATTTACACAACGAAAAAACATGATTCAATTTTACTTTTCCAGCTTACCAACCGACGAGGAGGGAAAGTATTGTGAACGCTCATTTTATTTCACATCATTTGGCCATAGTGAGAGTTGAAAAGTTTGTGGTTGAAAACGGTCCACTAAGGGGGGCTGTAGTCAAATAATATACTCGAAATATTAGACTTAGACTTAGGCTACACAGCTGCCTGCCCTGTTGGACCGAAATCACATTGTGAATTTTTAGTTTGGAATCTCTCCTACGCTTGTATACACTAATAATATTTAAATTCCGCAATATGTTTTAATGAAATACTAACGCCGTCTGTGGGCGCTTAGCCGAAAAACGAACCGCGCCGCCTGAAGCATCCCAATGCGCGTTCGTCCGCTGGCCGAGAGAGGGCAATCATCGATTTCGTTCATGACATTGATATTCAGACTGATTTCATCAGTCGATTTCAGCAGTCGGTTGTGTCACCCCAATACTTTCCCGGCCAGTAGGCCGGTAAAGTCTTGAGGTGACACAACCGACTTATTTCCATGCCCAGAAAAGGTTTATTGTTGGCGTGTACGAGGTATCCCATACAAATCGACGATAACAACACTGAGAAATATATAACTATGTAATACGCGGAAATACGCATGTTTCAACAACGATTACGTATATAACGTGGACTGTAGCCCATACGCATGAATTAACACAACGTATAATTATGTTGGCGTGGCGGTAGTTACTGTGTCAAATGTTAAAACAATGTTATTTTACTACGTCGCGACCTTGCGATTTCGCTTTTAACATGACAGCATGTCGTAGTATACATACGGTTGTAGTCGGACGCATAGATCATCTTGAAAATACAGTACACTATTGCTAGTATTTCCGTAAGGAAAATGTTGATGCATACAGTTTCAACAAAATTCCTTGTAATTTAACAAAATTGCGATTGAAATATCGTTTTCCATACTAATAATATCGTTATCTATACTAATATTATCGTTATCTAGACTAAGTAATGTTTGTATGTTTGTAAGTGTGTATGTTTCTATGTTTGTAAGTTTGTATGAAGGGGGTAATCTTCGAAACTATTTATCTGATTTCAAAAATTATTTTCCTAATAGAAAGCTCCATTGTCGACGAGTGATATATGCTATATTTTATTGTGATAGACTTTGGTATTCAATAAGAAATCACGATATTTGTAAATCAAGTCGGGAAAAAATGATCTGGTGAGTTGTTTTATCGGCGTGCGCTGAAGAAACGGTTTGATATGAAAATAATATACCTACAACCAAAATATCAACATATATCTAACTTTTATATTTAAGCTAAAATAACTGCTTTTAAGTCTCAAAAAAGAAAGAAAAATAAGTAGGTAGGCAGGGTTTGTTGAAGACATTAGAAATAAAATAAGAATCCTTATCAAAATAAATTAATCCAATATCACGTGTGTTAAATAGAGATAAAATTAGCCATGTAATGTAAGTGTTTAGGTGGTATGGCTATAGAGATATCATAAAATTAGTGCCGCGTGGCGAGGAACAAGACTCGTATTACTGCGATATAGGTAGCATGCATCTAAGGGGGAAGGACGTCTTTCACTATCTATCTAAAGGTTGCGTCTATAATGGCAAATAAACGCAACCCTACTTAAATTAACAAATCGATTCACAACTTTACGCGAAGCGAAGCCGCGGGCAACAGCTAGTTCTGTATAAAAACATAATAAAAAAAATGGTAATGTAAGAAGTAATCCAGTATTTTTCTTGTTGGTACCTATATAAAAAGCCCAGATATTAGTGAGGTAAAATAGTGACGGATGGTAGGTTTACGGGGCGCGGCACGGATCCATTAACCCGCCCGGACTAATTAACGTCTCGGCCATTTTGTAAAAATGGCGGCCTGCACGAATTCAAATTAGCACTCGCAAAGTCATTCCGGGCAACAAAACGTCGCGTCGGGCGCTTCTCGCTTGATATATTACTTCAATATAAGCTTGGTCAGCGCGGGTAGACCAACACACGCGCGCGCTCCAACCCCCCGCCACCACGAGGGTATAGCATAGCTCGTAAACATGCACGGTTTGCCACCTAACACCCCCGACGAACACCAACAGCGGCCGCACGCACACAGACAAACCGACGGCATTCCACATACGGTGAAAGGGTAAAAGAGTGGATGAGCCAGCGAAATACAAGTTGAAAGATATTTCATTTCTTATTATTCGGACCTTACCTATAAAGTTGCTGTTCTAAAAAAGCCGTTTTTTTAAAGAAAAATATATATTTAGTTCATAGAATATCAACCCCTTTTATCTATGCAGATTTGTCATTTTAATGGGTGTTGCTTAATTTCTACGCTGTAAAACTCTCGTGGACAAGAAACCAATGCATGCTTTGAAGGCGTTTTTCACCGACTCTTCAAAGTTATTTTTTTTCCCTTCATCTATACTGTTATAAAAAAACTCTATTAGAGCAAGGTCTGGCAAGTAGGTACGGTGTGCAACCAAAAGTCTCCAGACGCAACTCCTGCAACTTTGGGACTGCTTGCAGTGAAATCTGTGGTTAAACGTTGTCATGCAAAAGCAGTGGCGATGAGGGATTGATCAGGCTCGGTTGTTAACCGACTTCAAAAAAGGAGGAGGTTATCAATTTGGTTATATCTTTTTTGAATTTTATATTTAGTTACCTCAGAACTCTGCCATTTATAATGGATTTACCTCAGAACTCTGCGAATAATGGCAGAGTTCTGGATTATTGGCAGAGGATTCTGTACCGATTCTGTATCCAGTTCATAAGCACAGGATTTTGTACCGATTCAGATTGTACAGATTGTACAGTTTTTCTACCGATTGTCAGAACCGATTAAATAATAAAATTGGTAAGAATTCAAGGTAATCCCGAATTCTGTATAGGGCCCTAAGGCGAAAAAAGCCTTATCCAACTTGCTAGTCTATTTGATCTATTTGATTATGATTTGACATATTTGATATTGCATATAATAAGTACTAGCCAATAGTAAAAATGTAACAAGAACAAAGTCAGTTATTCTGTACTAAATCGACCACACTAATCGCGAAAACGACAGTTAAAACTTCCTTGGATATCATTAGGCAGAAAGCTATAAGGGTCTTGTGGAATATCTTTTGCAGTGCTACGATACACTGGAGTGTAAGCTGTCGTTAAAGTTACACTTTTTACATTCACACTTGGACTTCTTCTCCGAAAACTGTGATGCCGTTAGCGACGAATATGGCGAATGCTTTCACCATGAAATTTCGGACATGGAAGGAAGATACTAGGGAAAGTAAGAGAATCAATGTTAGTGGATTATTGCTGGACGCAATCACGTATTCAGACATTCGTTAAAAGAACGGGCGCGGTACCCACCAAACTTGAATTTTTCCGTACATTGAAACGAAAATACGCCGGATTTCGGAGGGTTAATCCCAGATACATCCCCTCCTTCCCTCCGGACACGTGCCTTACACTAGCTGCAATAGTCGCGGATTCTCTCTGATTTTAATTTTTCTCGTCTTTATTTTTTATTCAAAAAAAATCGGGGAAGGGACGCGTCCCCTCTGTACCCCCCCTAGATACGCCCTTTGCTGGACGCTCATCAAGGAATCACCGGGAACAAATACAAAAGGCAGGCAAAGCGATTGCTCCATCCTTCCTCTGAGGGATAACTACAAAGTAAATACATGTGTAGTGACTCATGGTGGTGAGCCATGTAACATTTAAATCAACAAACATTTCTGATTCCAAGATTCGATTGACGTCAATTAACAGGCAAAACTGTCGACTTGCCTGATAACAAATAGTATTCAAAGAAATAATAATTTCATTTAAAAATGAGTCTTTCGCTCAATGTAATTTAGCATTGTATAGAGATGAACGTCTTTCATAGTCATAAGTTTTTATTCGCACGAAATTACCCCACCAGCAGCGATTCTACTGATATTAAACTAAGTAAATATACTGCAAGTAAAATTAGCATGATCTTACACTGTCACTGTCGTTATCACTGGTAAGCCATCTCTCCTATTAACTTCTCTTTGAGGTAATTACATGGTCTAAATATTAAACACTGTTGTACTCAACGAGGAAACCACACGTCACAAAGTTGGAACTCTGACCATCGATAACTCATGATATTAGAGAAACCCTCACACATGCATAGGCTTATAAGAGCAATTCTGATTAGCTTCAATAACTAAGAAACAAGACCTTATGTTGCATTTTCATTATCACTCCCGTATTCAACACCATTATAAACATAAAGAAGAACTGATTTCATCAATGTTACAAAAAAAAGTAAAATTTTATTGGATAGTGTAGGTACCTAATATAGAAAAAAATACTTTCCTAATATGCAACCTGGCGTGAAGTAGAAAACTGAAAATCTCAAAGTCCTAATGCGAAGTTTTGTTATTTTTATTAGTTATCACTTAAATTTGCTAACTGAATTATTTAAAAATATAAGCTAAATTTAAACAATTTGTAAAGATTTTAGAAAAACAAGTTGAAGTTGAAATTAAATTGAAATTGATCTCTGCACTTCCATATTTAACTTGATAGTTAATTTAATAATTATTATTATTAATATCCGTTTCCACGGGGCAACCTATACTTTAGCAAACAAACACGCGCACGCACACATTGGCAGCGGGACTGAGGGGCCATTCGTTAACCCTTCCGTGCCCGCGTCGCGCGGGTCGACCATTATCGCATTACACACCGAATATTTTGCTTAATTGAAATTGGTGTAATTATTTGTTCGACAATGCCCTGCTACAAAACGGTTTATTTTATTGTGCGTCTGCTGTTTTTTTTGTGTTTTGCGGGTAGGTATTATCTCTCTCACTCTCTCATTCTCTCTCTCTCTCTCTCTCTCTCTCTCTCGCTCTCTCTCTCTCTTTTTTGCGCCTTCTAAGTTTATATTATTGGCCACTAAGACCCATGTGTTTAAAAGTCGGCCAAACTCACGGGTCCACACCCATCCGGCAGCCTTCACGCACAAATGCGGACCCGGGTAGGACTCTGGCCTTATGTAGGGCCAGTTTCCCTTAGGAATCAACCTTGGGGCGCTACTAGACTGTTTGCGAACCGTGCGGCGTCAGCGAATCGATTGTGCACTCCGACTGATAGCCGGTCGAGTCTGGAAACAGCCTTTTTTCCTTTATGCGGAAGTAGTTGTTAACCTTACGGCAACTGCTCTTGAAAAGACCAATCGTATACCGCTAAACGATACAGGGTGAACAGCCGGGCAAAGGATGCCGTGGTCTGCGATAGGTTCGGTAGACACCGAATCACCGATACGTAAGGGAGATACTGCGCAAGCGACATGTAACCTGTAACCAGTCGAGAGACCAGAGTAATCTGTTTGCAACTGGAAATAAGGGTGCCGTGTCGGCCCGCTGGATGATTAACCTGGTTATCTCAAGGTAAGGCGTTAGCTTCTTACGGTCGTGTGGCGTAACTAGACAGTGGACGGTTTTCGCCCCAAGTCTTCTAGGATCACCTCACGGGAGACAGAACGATTTAATATCTTTAAAACTTCCTGAGGTGACGGGTTCGCCTGTTGTAGTTGACGGCTCCAGTTGTTCAACACAACGCTAGGATGAAATATACATTTCAGTATTCTAACAATATTTTATTAAATCCATCTTGAATGGATATTTTCACACATAATCATAATCATTTTTATTTTTCAATAAAGACTATGTTCCTACAACAATCAAATAGATAAATACATAATCTGGTGAAATCATCCAAAATGTACATATTAGGAAAGTAACTACTTACATAACTACATAGCAGCGTAATAATATGACACATTAGTTGAAGTTTACAAATAACATTACATTACAAAAAATGTGCCTCCTAATAACAATTAAATTGTATGCTTTCATTACTGCTCTTAAATTTCAAGTAGTTTACACCTGCCATCATCCACTAATATTGATAGACGTCTCATTTTGAATTTTAGAAACATTATATTTGAGATTACGACAATAAACAACGCCGAAATTAAAATGTCACATGAGACATAATATATTCATTGAAGCAAACAAAGATTAGGTATAATAGTGGTGGAAATAGTCTTAAAACCGGAAACAGAAAAGACAATAGATAAATGTCATAAATATTAAATGGATTAACACACCAAGAAAAAATAGTGGCAATGATGTCAAATATTAAAAGACACAACAAAAGGAAACAAAATTAATCGTAATTTTTAAACATGACGAAATTTGCATGGTCCACTAATTAAATGCCAACAAAATTTGGACATGTTATTATTTTTTAAATCTACTTAACAGCTAAACGGGCATAAAACATGGTTAGGTCGCCTGGTTATACATTGGTTGGTTTTACATTGGTTAGGTCGCCGGGTTCAAGGTTCGATTCCCGGCTGGGTCACTATTTTCCGTTGGGATAAAATTAACGGACTTGCATTCCAATTCTGACAATCGAATGCAATAACAAGACACACACTGAGACACATGCTACACACACATACATATAAACACTATAGAGTACATATAGTTGGATGTAATACTTTTTTTTAATTAAAGAAAAGCACATTTTCACTGGAGTACATTGTAAGTTTAACATTAGAGGCATAAATGTAAATAATAGCAAAATATAAAGTACCGCAGACGACAACTTTTTCAAATCAACGCCGCCTAACTAGGCCTAGGCCCGTACTAAGGCAAGCGTACCAAGTAGACAGTGGCTTATGCATACTTTAGACTGCTTAATTTAAAAAATATGCTAGGTATCAAATAATATTAAAAATTAACTAATAATAATAAACACTGTAATTTGAGTGTAGTGTGATGTAACTGTAGTGTAGTGTAGTGTGATGTAACTGTAGCTGTAGTGTGCTAAAAATAACATTCAATAAATAGTGAAATAATCAAATTGAATAATAATAATATAATGTCGTAATATACATTGTCGCGCGATAATACCTTGTCGCACGATAAATTTATGTTTTCTATATTGTTGTAAGTCTCTTATTTCCCGAGATATAAGACCTTAACAATAACCTCTTATAGTTACTAATAAGGCTGTGACAGTAATCCCATGATTTGATACCTAGTTCGTAATTATTAGGTATATAGAATAAAGATCGACTAATAAAATGTTAATTTAGGCAAGCAAATACCTAATATTAATCTTCCAAACCATAATTTCAACAAATTAATCGGTTCCAAAAGATATTCAATTACAAGACCTAACCTAACTGGTCAAAACAAGACGTCCTCAATTAGGCAAGTTTAAGTTTGTTTTGGTAAGAACTATATATTTCACATTGGATCATAATTAACTAGCATATGGAATCATAGCTCGGGGTGGGGCTTCGCTGCAAGCACTTGATCCTATTATTAAGGCCTGAAAGTCGCTATTAAGAGTAATCCACAAAAAATCTATCCGGTATTCTTCTGGGAGCTTGAGCAAGGAATCTAAAGCGTTAGACGCTCGTCAGAGCGTCTAAGGTAACCGTACTTTACTATTATGATCAT
>OX155965.1:23087755-23180255 GCA_944548615.1 Micropterix aruncella
GAAGGTTTACGGGGAAAAACGATCAATGTCAACTTTTTAAAATTTCTGGAATTACCATTCCATTTAAAAGAAATACTAACTTAAAATATGTCCTTTGAGGCGGGGTTTGTTTGACCGAGAACAAAAATTTATTTTTTCTGTGAATCAAATATAGTTGAGTTTCTAAAAAAAAAATACATTTTAGTTGAATTTTTACCTCATGAAAAATCTATCTCATCTTAAAAAATAAAATTGATATTGATTGTTCTTCCCCATAACCATTTCATATGCGATTAAAATACATTGCAGCGTCCCTGCAGAGTGAGTTTTTAATTAGTGACATCCTTGAAGTGGGTGAATCAGTACGAGTAAATAAGCAACTTTTGATAAAAATCTTTCAAAAAAACAAAGCAAAAATAAAAAGAAATGTTTTTGAAAATTGGTTTGTTTTTTTTTATAGTTTAAAAAGCTATGATCACAATGATCTATCAGCGGTATCATGAATATATGAGTTATAGGCTTTCAATGAATGAATATGATTCATTTATGTGCAATAAATTTCATATGATGTCATATTAATTTTCCATCCGTCCCGATATATCAGGACTGTCGCCGTTATTCTCTCCTCTGAAAACTAAAATGTCCCGATACTGCGCAAATCGCACAACGAATGAATAAATGAAAAGTGGATTCCTTCGATTGGATGACGCTACTTGAAATCCCAGAATGGGAGTTCAATTTTAATCTAAGTATATTTACACGAATGCCCTCCAAAAAGGAGTGTAATGTGTTCAGGGTCCATCTATGTATGTTTATCGTTTCTTTATTCCACCATAACTTCTAAACTCTTGAGCCGATTTAAAAGTGTGTGGTATTGTTAGAATCGTTATGTCGTCCTGAGTATCATCGGGTACTTTAACTGTCCAAATATAAAGTACGCAGTCTAAATGTTAATAAATTAATATTAATATATCGTGATTAGTGTCAAATGAAAGGTCTGATTGAGTACATTGCGGAAATATACATCTATCTATATGGATAAATACATAAACCACAAATATTTTATAAAACGCAGTAATAAAGATAATTATAAATACGATAGTTCACTTTCTGTAACTGCAGTCGTGTTTTTTTTCTTTTTAATATATTCAATTTAAAATGATGTGTAGATTTTGGGCGACTAAAGCTTTCAACAATATACGTATCTGAAAACTATTTGTGGTCTGAACCTTCATCTGAAGATTGGAAGTCGACGAGGTCTGTGGAAACTAGAAGGATTTACTTTTTAATAAATCCGAAAATCCACAAAGAAAATGCCAAATGCTAAAACTTTAGCAATATTTCTTAGAAATTCTAGCCCACAACGCTATAGCTGAAAATGTGTTTTCTTTAAGAGGGGGGGGGGGGGGGGGGGCGGCTGGTTTAGACGGCCAAAAAAACTTGTTTTCATTAATTTTTTTTTAGCCTAAAGTTGAAATCTATTCATGAATCTTTTAACTCTGGAATATCTGATGGTCTCAGATTGCTGTAAGTGTAAAAAACTTACTACTTTTTTTCAAACAAAACTTTAAACGCGTTTTTCTCAAAAGCATATTTTTCAGCTTTGCGCCGGTGATTAAAAAAATACTGACGGATAGAGTTGTTCAAAAACAAAAATTAAAGATTAATTAATTCTCTTCTATATGAAATAAAAAATATAGAAAAAAATGCTTTAAGCTTTTTTCTCTAGTTAAACACAACATTTTGGGGTGAAAGTCGTTTTTATGTTTTTAAATCTTTGAAAAAAAAAGATAACTTTTAGTTATTTTTTTTTGTTCATCTACAAAATAGGTACATATGTACTTAGGTACTTATATCAAAAATAAATATCTCAGTTATTTTTTTTGTTTCAGGCAAAATTACAGATGCCGTCATTTCTGCAGCGGTAGAAACATTTGCAATTCAATCTCAAAAATAGTTTTTTTACTAATGCAAAAAATACTTTTATTTTTGGAATGTTAAAATTATATAGGTAAAAGATTCATGATCAGATTTCAACTTTAAGTATTT
This sequence comes from Micropterix aruncella, assembly GCA_944548615.1. NCBI lineage: Eukaryota > Metazoa > Arthropoda > Insecta > Lepidoptera > Micropterigidae > Micropterix > Micropterix aruncella. The sequence continues at coordinate 23,089,784 of OX155965.1, forward strand.
TTTTTTATAAAATACACGTTTTTTGGCCTTTAAACCAGGCTCTCCCCTTAATATCGGCCCAGTATACTTCTACAGAGTTTTATAATTCTGTTTTATAATAACAGAAAGGAATTCTGAATTACTGAAAAAAGTCCTCCGAAAAGTATACAACTGTTTAAAATGTGTTATATGTGTGTATAACATAATCAAATAAATATTTGTGTTCTTTAAATGTCGTATTTTTTTAATTCCTCGTTTTCAGAGCGTCCCGATGAGACCCTAGAAAAATATAGCAGCCCTTCTTATAAATCATGTCAAATATCAAATGATTTCAAAATGACGTAATTCCTGCCATCCTGTGGAATTCGAATTTCGATCAAGAATTGACACAATCGCCAATTTGTGTGGGTGTGTCATAGTTATTATAATATTTATATTTCGTCTCGTTTAAAAAACGCACCTCCGTGGCGACTTGCCGCTGCCCGGCACGGTCGTTATATTATTAATTTATGTGTCAATAGCTTGCATTATAATCGCTGACATTTATTTGCGAATAATGGAGGATTATGGTATAGGGACAAATACTGAATCGGAGCCGAACAATCGATTGCTTTTCTAAGTTTCACTCCGGATCTAAAGGGGCAAAGCGGGCTATCTGCCCCGGGCGGCAATTTCAGAGGGCGTCAAATTGATGCGTTTGCAAAAAACTTTCACTATAGCGCCTAGCCCAGGGCGCGTCATCGTCATTTTGGAACGTATCTGAACGCGCGCCCAGTGTATATGATGTATCTGCCAGAGGAATTCTCGTCGCGTCTAGAAAAAATCCTCCTGACAGACAGAAGAGGACGGGGCTACACAAGTGGATCCGAAAGAACCCGAACGTCAAAGAACGGTCGGTATTTATGTAGCTGATTAGGCGTGTGAGTAATTGGCGTCGGTTTTCTTTGCACATTTGCACTCTTTCAAACGATACCAGAGCACATTCGTTGACTTTTTATTTCCCTCGATTCCTGTATGGCTGGGAACTCATCTTAGAATCACCCTGTTCTTTTCGCCCAGGGAATTCAGTAGTGATACGCAGTTTTGCACCAGCGTTGAATTAGTTGTATTCGAGGCTAGTGCCATAAGGTCTGCCTTGCTATCGGAATGGATATAGATATATATATATATATATACGGTGGTTGGCGTAGTTGTTATGGAGGTTGATATCCGCACATTCAATTATGGCGTATACCTCCGCTTGGAATATGGAGGCGTATTTCCCCAAGTTTATACTTCTTTCGAAGTTTGGTCGCTCTCCTTATCTCCTTATATCGCGGTATAACCGCAGCCTACGTCAAGTCCCGTTTTGAACCCATCAGTATATCATTTAAGGCTACTGGCCTCCCAGTGCAGTTGGCTTTTTAGCCAGTCGTCTCTGGGCTGCAGTTCCACTGTAAAGAATTTTTCAAAGTTATGGAGTAGAAGCATGGTGTCTGATACCATGTCGAGGGCTGGAGTTTTACTGAATGAGTCAAACTGATCTTAGTTCTTGCGAGATCCAGTTTGCCTTCCCCCGGGCAGACAGCCTGTATATGCTGGCTTTTGCCCCCGGTTTCAAGTGAATGTGTAGGGGCGGTAAGTTCAGCAGTGCGTTTAGAGCTGCTCCAGGAGTGGAGGACGTTGCGCCAGTTGTCATGATGCACGCCGTCCTTTGGATATTGCTTAGTTTGGTAATCACAGCTTTCTTGTTGGCTTTGTTGCACCATACCCCCAAAGCGTACGAGATTATCGGCACCACAGTGGCCTCACAGTGGCAGTGGGCCCCAGTTTTTCCCTGCCAGTCTGCTTATAACCAACGCACTTTTAGCTTTTTGAATTGTTTTATCTAGGTAGCTGTTCCAGGTGAGTCCCTGGTCGAGCGTGACTCCCAGATACTTTACTTCCTTGGAGAAAGGGATCTGCCTGTGGTTTAGTTTTGGCATTTTCAGTCCACCTAGTTGACGTTTGTTAGTAAATGGCACGAGGACGGTCTTATCGGCGATGACCGATAATTCGTTCTCTCTGCACCGATTGCCAACCATTGTTAACGCTTTTTGCATCACGTGTGAGATCGTGTTTTGGCAGAAGCCCCGGACAATGACTACTAGGTCATCCGCATAGCCCCGTGTGTCTATCCTGGTCTCTGCCATCCTGTGGAGGAGTTGATCTATTGCAAGAGTCGATAGTATGAGCACGCCTCCCTGCGGACATCCTCTTGTGGTGGTGACTTCAAGGTTTGTTCCGTGAAGAGCTACCTTGGCCGTGCGGTTTGAGAGCATCGCTTTCACCCATCAAGTTGTTGTGGGGTCAAATTGTTTTTACTTTAGCTCCTTCACCAGCTATTCAATTGGGCTTTTGTAGAAGGCGCCCTCAATGTCTAGAAATTCGCATAATCCGATTTGTTTGTCTTCCAACGCCTTTTCTAATCTGTCTACTAGATAGAGCGGTTTCCGTGGATTTGCCTCTGCGGTAGGCGTGTTGGTTACAGCTAATATGGTTGACCGTTAGGATTGTTTCCCTGATATACCTATCCAGTATCTTTGCCATCGCTTTCAATAGAAAGGATGTGAGGCTAATTGGCCTGAAGGACTTTGACAGTGCGTAGTCCGGGTAGTCCTTCCTGACATCCTTAGGTATGAATAGCACTTGGTCCATTCTTCTGGTATACGTCCCTAGGCATAGCTGGCTCTGAAGACTTTAACCAGATATGGGGTTAGAATGTCAATACCCTGTTGCAAAAGCACGGGCATGATTCAGTCGTCCCCGCATAATTTGTATGGTTTGAAGGATTTTATGGCCCATTTAATTTGATTGGCCTTATGATTCTAGCAGCCCTACTCCAGTCCCCGTTTCGAGGTCTGTATGGAGTAGTGACGGCGTTGCTAGTTGTAAAATCACCTGGGAAGTGGGTCGATATTAGTACCTCCAAGGTTTCATTTTCATTGGTTGTAAAGGTTCCGTTTGGTTTTTTCAGAAGACCAATTCTGTTAGGTTTGTCCTCTGCGAGCAATTTATGTACTCTGGCTCCTTGAGGCGTTTCCAATATGTCCTCGTAGAAACTTTTCCATGTTGCTCTTTTGGCTCTCCTATTTTCTATATTGCACTCACTTAAAGCTTTTTTGTATTCCTCCCAGTTGAGAGTTTGTTTAGCCTTATCAAATAGTTTTCGGGTTTACTTCCTTAGTTTGTCTTCGGGTTCGTTAAACTTCGGGTTCCACCATGGAACTTTTCTTTTGGAGGTCTTTGTCTTGAGCGGGTAGCTTTCCTCGTAGGCGTTTACAATGCCTTTTGTGGTAGCCGCCACAGCCAACTCTAGACTCTCGGGTGTTTTTATATTTGTTTGTATTGTTTAAAGGTTAAGCCTTAGTGCGGTACGATTACCCAGTCGGTGGCTTTTGGGTTCCTGTAAGTTGTGGTTTGACAGTCTACGGTGTTTAGTAGTTTGAAAGTTATTTGTATATGATCAGACATTGAAGTGTCATCCCTAGCATGCCAGTTTTTTATGTGTTTGGCCAGATTTTTAGAGGCAAAAGTGATGTCTAAAACTTCCTGTCTTGCACTTGTCACAAAGGTCGGCACACAGCCTTTGTTTAATAGGTATAGGCAATTGGTTGAGATAAAATCATAATTCCGTAAGGTTAACAACTACCCCCGTTCTATACAATATTGTTTCCAGACTCCCCCGGCTGTCGGTGGGAAGGCACAATCGAGTCTTCTATCCAGCAACCAATTTGGGTTTAGAAGCGGTTTAGGAACTAATGAAGCACTACTTACTTTCACACAATACGTTGTTGGAAACCTCGACAAGGGTAGTAAAGTTTTAGCGACATTTTTAGATTTATCGAAGGCTTTCGACACGATGTCACATATAATATTAATCAAAAAACTGGAACATTATGGAATAAATGACACAGCATTGCAGTGGTTCCAAAGCTACCTTGAGGGAAGGACGCAAACAACGTCGATACATGATCAACAAAGCGCGCCACTTAATGTATCTTTCGGTGTTCCCCAAGGTAGCGTCTTGGGACCCGTATTGTTCCTAATATATATAAATGATTTATGTGATCTACCAATAAAAGGAAAAATAGTGGCGTTCGCGGATGACACCGTGTTACTTACGTCTGCTAACAATTGGGAAGATGCTTACCGCAAAGCCCAATCGAACCTAAATCTGACGAAGCAGTGGCTCGACAACCATATTCTCACTTTGAATATTTCTAAGACAAAGGTTATACAATTTCACATCAAGGCAACAATAAATAATTCAGAAACCGAAAACCAACTAATAATGCACTCAACTTTTTGCTCTAGATCTGACGTCTGCAATTGTCAAACCATTGAAAGGACTAGGGAATATAAGTATCTGGGTGTCACTATGGATGCAACATTGACATGGAAGCAACATGTAAGCAACCTAGCCACAAGTACAAGAAAACTCGCCTACGTGTTTAGAGAGCTTCGAAATGTTCTACCAAAGCCCCTTCTCAAAACTGTGTATATGGCGTTGTGCCAAAGCCTGTGGTCCTATGGCACAATCGCATGGGGTGGTTGCACCACACAAGTACTCCTTCCTCTGATCAATGCGCAGAAGCTGATTCTGAAGGTCATAAATAAAAAAAACCCTAGATACCCCTCAGCGAAACTCTATACAGAATATGGAGTACTTGATGTGAGGCAATTATTCATAAAACAGTTACTAATTCAGTTTCACAGAATTAAGGATCAACAGGCAAAAAGCCAACAAATTAAAAACACAAGGCAAGCTACTGGGTCAAATTATAATATTCCGATTGTAAAGTCTTCATTTGCGCAAAGGCATTTTTACTTCCTTGCGCCGAGGTTTTATAATAATTTAAATGAGAGTTATAAGAATGCAAGCAACTTAAATTCATTCAAAATACTTATAAAGAAGTACCTGCTTGAAAGGGGTCCAATGTATGCTGAGTCTCAATTGCTCTCGCTAATAATTTAAGTTGTTTTATTAAATTATGTATTACAAACTAATATCAAATCTCGTGTATTATTTGCTTATGTATATATAGGTGTAGGTATGTATATATATATATTTATGTATGTGTGTATGTATGTGTATGTATATATGTATATATTCTTATGTATTATGCAATGCAACGTAAGTTCATAACATCAAAAGAGTCAGCTCATCGATACCATTGATTTTAAAAAATCAATGTCGATACCTTTAAACAAAAAGCAGCATCCCTAGATACGGGTCTCTGACCTAGTTAGGAATGCCGATAGACATTTTCACCATAGGATGTGCTCAATCTCTCCCAACTCAACCATAGTATGTTAATGGTGTGTATATGACATAATTATAAAGTTATTGTAAATTAATAAATAAATAAAATAAATAAATAAATAGGCTGACGCCGCATGGTGCGCAAACCGTCCAGGAGCGCCCGAAGGTTGACTCCTAGGGGAAACTGGCCTGCAGGCCAGACTCCTACCCTTGCTCGCACTTCTGTATGGAGGGCGCCCGATAGGCGTTAAGCCGCGCGTTTGGCCGACCCTACACATAGGTCTTAGTGGCCAAACTGCAACAGAGACCATTAGCTCCCATCTGTACCAGCAAGAATGCCCAAAGGAGGACACAATTTCGTAAAGATGATACGCCATGCTTGATGATGTATTAAGCATAATGGGTAACACCACTGCCGACATGTCAAACGTCGTTGCTGAATTTACGGTTCTGGCAATGATACGCATTGCAAGTCTGTAACAGTCTGACTGCTAAAACGTCCTGTGGTGACGGGCTCGCCCGTTGTAGTCGACACCGCAAGATGCTAAAACGCCAAAAACATACAGTTGTCGCTATATTATTTTTTTTTTTAAATCTTCCGTAAGTGACCAGTTCCATAATTTTTAGTGTGACCTAAGCCCATAACCATTTCTTTCAGGTTACTAAATTTTGGTTCAGAAATAAAATTTGATTCTAAGTGAATCGGGGGATGTGTGACTGAGTAACTGGACCTGTCAATTACAACGGACTAACCCGCCATTTCAGGAAGTTTTAACGACATTTGATAGTTCTGTCTCCCGTGAGATGAGCGTAAAAGATTTGGGACGAAAACAGTCCACTGTCTAGTTACGCCACTCGCCCGTAAGAAGCCAACATCTTACCGCGAGAAACCGGCTTTGCATCCTGCGGGCCGACACTCGCGCCTTTACTTCCAGTTACAGCCAGATTTCTTCGGCCTTCCGACTGGTTATGGGTTCGAGGTCGCTTGCGCGGTCCTCTCCCTTGTGTAGCGGTGATTCGGTGTACCAAATCTATCGCAAACCACGGCGTCCTTTGACCGGCTGTTCACCCGGTTTCGGGTAGCCGAATAATCGTTTCAAGAGCAGCTGCCACGAGGTAAACAGCCGCCCGGCTTTATACAGGAAACAAAGCCGTTTCCAGACTCCCCGGTCTATCTGTCGAAATGCACAGTCGATTGGCTAACGCCGCACGGTGCGCAAACTCTCCAGGAGGGGGGCCGAAGTACAATTCCCAGGTTAACTGGCCCGCAGGCACAGAGTCCTACCCGGGCTCGCACTCTTGTCATGAGGCTGCCGTATGGGTGTTGACCTGTGATTTCGGCCGACCCTAACACATGGGTCATAATGGCTCAACTGAACTGGACCCATTAGCTCCCTGACCTGTGACTGAGTAAGTACGATACGAAAGTTCGGCGATCGGTCGGCGGTGGTTCATTCGCACAATCATCATATGCGAAGCGAAAGTGTATTTTTTAGTTGGTCGACATATGTGCCATTGCCCATGTCTCTCGCTCTTTCCCATACATCACAATGGTGCCGAACTGCCGACTCACTTCCATCCCAGCGACGTGTCCCAACATTGGTCAACGCGTAGAGCGGCCATGACTGAATTGCCCGACCGAATCATTTTTCAAATCAGTCACTATTGATTGAATCGCTAAGTTGAAATGACCGATCACTACGTGCCAGCCCATAGATTTTTCAGATGGAAGACGCACAAAACAAATTCGCGAACGCGGCGACCCCAATGAGCTGAATAGACGACGAGCACCATTTATATCCGTCAGAAATGGACATGTTGCTGCATCGAGAAACTGCGTCCGCCGTTTCGGTCATCAGCTATCAGTCAAAAATGGAAGTCGTCGTTCGCGCCATGCATCAATCGGCATAATAGACGAGACGGCCATTCTCGCTCGATTGTTCCACAAAAGGACTATCGGCGAGATGAAATAACATTTCTGATGAATTGCCCACTGAAGCCGTAATGGTAGGCAGGTAGAAGAAGTACGTACTCTATAATTGTATAATCTCTATCCCTACCACTACTAAACAAATAAGGGACGCAAAATAAAAAAAACTTTCCGGCAAGCAGACCCCCCCCCCCCCCGAGCGCTAAGCCCCTAAATCTCAACCCCCTTCCCCCAACTCCCCCTCACAGCCACCCAGCCCCCTCAATCTCCCCCCCCCCCATTAGTGATTATGTCGTGATTATGATCAGAAACGTGTATATTTGTAGTGTTTTTGTAATATTTCAGTGGTAATAAAATGGCCTTTTTCCAATATGATATGATTTTCTTAAATACGGCGGAATTTAAAAATTATCTGTGTCGCTTGTATAACCATATTCACAATATGGTTTCGGTCCAACGACTCATCTGTGTACTGAATTTCAAGTCTCTAAGTTCAATATTTCAAGATTATAGTACGACTAGCGCGCCCTCTGGTGGACCGATTTGAACCACAAACTTTTTTACTCTTGTCATGATCAAATAATGCCTGTATGCTGAATTTCAGCGCAATCGGCGTTTGAGCGCTGTCGTGGAGGAATAAAGGAATTGCTTTCATAAACAGAACTTGAAAAACAGCATGTACAATAATATAAAAGTAGCTACATGTTGATTATATTATTTTTGACATTTTTAGATAGCATTATATAAATCTTTTTAAAGTATTTTAGTTAATATTTTGTACTGATACTGATAACTTTTTTAATATTTTGATCTGATTATAATAATTCAGGATTATTTTTAACTATTTTATTCATTTATGATACTGAACCCATTACATATTATATTTGTATTCAAAATACGTAATATACCATGCCATGCAAAAAGCTTGTAGTAACTACCTGTTAGGGGCTCTCTAGACGATCAAGCATGCTTGTCAAGCATCACGTCGCGGGCTAGGAGGGGATCGTATACCGCAGGAATTATGCATTATATTTTCCACAAATATATATTTTCCACAAATGCCTAATTTTATAGTTTATACCAGGGAGTCACGTTAATTAGACGTTATTAATTAATGAATGACGTGACTCCCTGGTATAAAACTACAAAATTAGGCATTTTTAGTAAATATTAAAAACAATTTCCTGCGGTTTACGATACCTGCCCAGCCCGCGACGCAATGCTTGACAAGCATGCTTGATCGTCTAGAGAGCCCTTTACTTACAGTAACTTGTACATTACTACTTATAGTATATTGCGACAACGTCCAAGAGCGGTAAATCCGCTAATTGGATACAAATGTAATGAATGTACAGTCTGGCCAGAAAGAGTAGATCCTACGTTTTGGGAAAAAATATTTATATTGCAACACGGTAGTGTGAGAATAGTAAGATTAAATAATTTAGGGATATATTATCTGAGTACCGTCTCCCAAGAGGCGTATTGTATTCAGACTGATGTTTCTGCTCCTTTACTGATCGTATCACGTAACATCGACGTTTGAATTATCGTGAGCTTGAAAGCAAAAGATAAAAACGTTAGCTGTGCCTCCGTTTAATAATTATTAATTTCGACTACGATTGAGACATTTAGATACCAACCATTTGTGGTTAAACTATAAGAAATGTCAAACAAAACATAACCTCACAATGTATCTAGAAGGACATCTTGAGACACTGAAAACGTCTTATCTAGTTCCGATTCGAATAGTTTTGTTCATTTTCAACGCAAAATAATATGAATGTACGCAACTACGAAAAAAACAGCTGTCATAAGGGTTAGTATTCCACATCAAAATATTTTCTCCCTACGTCGAATTAATTTCTACTCTTAATTGCGAGACTAATCTACATAACAGTAATTAGGTCGAAATTCGTATATAAGTAATATAATAGATTAAATATGGTATTTTACATACCTATAGAATTAGATTGCTACATTTTGACAACCCTTCTGCACCGGCGAAATGCAGGTGGCGCTGATAGCATTAATGCCGAGACTAATAGCAATGCATTCGGCCATCTATAATAACACTGATGGCTTTTTAAAAAATAACTGATTGATTATGATAACAATAATAAAATTTAATCATAAATAGTGTAATCTATCGCATTTTTTATATACAGTGATTACTTCACAGACATTATTCGCAGATAGAATGCCATCTATTTGTCTATCTGAACTTAAAGTGCGTAATTATTACTTATTGAAACTTGTATACCAAATTAAAAATTGACATCTTTATGTAAATGATATTGAAATAATAAGAGCTATGATTAAAAAATTCGTTTGCTTTTATATTATTATTTTATCTCGAGATAGGATATAGGCGTGCTTGCTTAGAGCGCCATCAATGATATGGAAAACCCTGAAGGGTGTCGTGAAATACGACGATCAAATCTGCGATTGATTGATTCTGCTTGGAGTTAACAACTAGGAAACCAAAGCATGATAGGGTAGAATGAAAAAATATATAGCGCTGATTATGATGATGACATAGATATAATAATAATAATATACCTATATTCAGTGCAAAATTCTTAGGCAATGCAACACATATTATCTGAGTAATAACCTCAAGTTTAACTAAATACGCAATTAATAAAAACACCTGTATAAAGCAGTTGACCGAGTTTTAAGTTTTTTTCATCATTAATGAGGAACGATGCCATCGCCAACGGTTGGTTTATGACACTAATTACTATTGACCCATTAATTTATAAATTAATTTATAATGGCAATGTACAGAGTTTGCTACAGCGTAACACGACGATCATACGGTTATATGTCACTTTACCGTGGAATAAAATTTAACCAAAAAAGAAATAAACCCACAGCAAATTACGTCACGCTTGTATGTGATGACCAGTCCCATTCCTCCAAACTATGTGGTAACTAGGGCCAGTTTAAAAAAGAAACATAACAAGTTTAAAAGAAGAAAAAACTAGTAGGTATACAAAAAAAGAATTAAAAACGAACAAAAAAGTAATTTCGGTACCTACCTACCTAGATTATTTTTTAAAAAACTTAAATGGACATTATAACGTAAATTTAAAAAATATAAATATTTAACAGAAAACACAAAAATGTACATGTTGAAATTGATAGAAAATAAAATGCGCTTAATATGATTTTAATAATAAATCATGTAATCATAACAGCAAAAATATACAATATTTTGTTACGAATTGCTTTTGTGGAGGGATGAGGGGTCTAGTTATAAGCTACGTGATGAAATAAAAATCAGAAAAAATATATAAACAACAAGGAAATTGTCCCAAAGTTTCAGACAAAGTATCTTCGGCGCCCGCACTACATCGCTTGGCGATAGCAAGCGGCGAGTAGCGTCGGACCTCGAACGAAAATGTATGACGATATGGAATTCAACATTGATTTTTGTGAGATAGTCGAGAAACATCTATCATAATATGAGTAGGTACAATCGCATTATATGACTTAAAATGTATAGAGATAGAGGTTAGGGCATAAGAGTGCATCCACTTCGCACGGTTTCGCAATGACTGAGCGACTAAATGCCTTTTCTGTATAGTTTGGTCACGTCGCGTTCGCGCCACGTCCGTGGCGCGGACGCGACGTGGACGTGGCGCGGTCGCGTCCGCGCCAGGTCCACGTCGCGTCTGCGCCGACGCCTGCGCCACGTCTCTTCTGTCCTGACTCCGCCTCACATGACAGTTCAATTAACGAGTCTGACAATTGAATCCGATAAATCTGTCTCGGATTCTACAGGTGGGTTTTTAATTATTTACACTTTGAAGCGAGTGAATCAGTACGAGTAAATAAGCACTTTATAACAAAACATGAGAAAAAACACAAAAAAGTTTTTCTGATGTTTATTAAAATTTTATTTTTTTATGTTTTTATAAATAGTATAAAAATATCTGAGCGCGTTGCGCTATCTGTCGGTCGGTAAAAAATAGTAAATATTGTTAATTCTCGATATTTTAACTATTGCTAGATGGCGCAACGCGTGAAACAACTTGTCAAACTTATATTTATGAGTCAAAATTTAAAAAAAAATGTTTTAATATTTCTATCAAAAGTTGTTTATTTGCTCGTACTGATTCACCCATTTCAAGAATGTTATAATTAAAAACTTACCAGATATTGACTGAATTGGGTTCCTTATCCACGCTTGGTTGCTGATGATTGGAGGAAAATATTTGTTCAGATTAGTCTCCAGTCCTAAATAATGTTCCTTGATAAGAGCTGAAGTATGGTGCCGCGATAAATGACGTGCCACGCCATTTGATCGTTTATGAGTATGATTGATTTAAACAACAATTTAAGGAGATAATGCTGCGAGTCGGTATTTTATTTTCTTCGGCCACCTCAGGAAATTTTAACGATTAGTCGTTCTATCTCCCTGGAGTGAGCGTAGAAGACTTGGGGACAAAACAGTCCACCATCTAGCTACGTCACAAGCCCGTACGAGGCCAACGCCTTAACCGCGAGATAGTCAGGAATGTTACCTGGCGGGCCGACACTCACGCCCTTACTTCCAATTGTGACCAGATTACTCCGGTCTCTCGATTGGTTACGAGTTCGAGGTCGCTTGCGCGGTCCTCTCCCTTACAAAGCGGTGAAACGGTGTATACCGAATCTATCGCGGACCACAGCGTCCTTTGCCCTACTGTTCACCCAGGATCGGATGGCCGATGGTCGTTTCAAGAGCAGTCGCCGTAAGGTATATAGTCGCCATAACCATCGCCGCTCTATAGGAAACAGTACTGCTTCCAGACTCCCCCGATTGTTAGTCAGAGTGCACAGTCGATTGGCTTACGTCGCACGGTGCGCAGACCGTCCACGAGCGCCAGAAGTTTGATTCTTAGGGGAAACTAACCATAGGGTCAGAGTCCTACCCAGGCTCGCACTTCATTCGTGGAGGCCGTCGGATAGGTGTTGACCCGTGAGTGTGACCAACCCTGAACAGAATGGGTCTTCGTGGCCAACTCAGCAAGGGCCCATTAACTCCCTAATGGGTAATTTTCTTCGGCCAGTGCTGGGTCGCGACCCATTACCATTTGGGAAACGCTGTTATAGCAGATTGTATTAGTTATTAGTAGGTGGCAATAGAAATCGCAAGTGGCCATTGCAAAAAAACGTGTCGCGTCGCGAGTCGCGAGTTTCCCACGACATCACCGCGGCCGCCCAGTCGGCTACTTTGATCGGTAAAACAACCTCTGCATTCTGAATTAGAGGGAAAAAATCGCGGCTGCAATTGAAACTAGATAATTGACTTCGATGACGATACAGCGTCAATTCGTTGATTTAGCGTGTATCGGCCATGTTGCAAATCAATCGCTCCACAGAAAGGAACATTTGTCACTTTTCATAAAATGTGTTGTTTTTTATTTGATCTGATTTCTATACTAGAGTCACGCCCCCGCCATCAACTTATATACCTACCGTTCAACCGATCGATATGAACATTGATATTTATTTATTTATTTTTAGGAAAACCAACAGCTAATTATAATTTAACAAAAAGAGGAGTAGGATAACAGAGAGCCAATTAAAGGTTTTCACGTTTAAGTAAAGTTGTAGAAACATATGTAACCTTTCAAATAAAACTATCGATTGAAAATGCATCAAAAATTATTCAACAATTAATGCTAAAGAATTCACTGTTCAGCCGCTGCCTAGCTGAATTAATACTCGTACAGAATAGATCAAAGTCAAAGCGTTTAATCAAATAATTACAATTGTCACTTGTTGCCACAGAAATGCATTTTGCCTATAGTTGGTACCAGCATGAGGAACATGAAGAGCAGGGTTAAATCTATTGAGTTGGAAGGAACACGGAGATAAATTTTATGTATTTGGGAGATGATATTATATTTAGATGATATTATGATTAATACATATTATGTATTTGGGAGATGATAATATTTTCGCACTATCCGCTTTGTTGTATCTCGCCACTAGACGGCGCCGCATCAACTTCTATACTATTCAACCGATCGATCGCCTTGAAAATTGGCATTAGGCCTTTTTCAAATTCGGGACTTGACGAGTCCGGTTAAAATCGTAAAGTAGAATCCCGGAGTGTTTCGTGTAGATCGGAAACCAATGATACCGGTAAGTGTTTAGCTGTTGTTCATTTTGGAAACGGGATGCGATACTTGATCCGTATATGTGATGGAGATGGCTAATTTGAAGGGCGAGTCGACGCTCATAGGAGGGGCTCATAGGTCGGACTCCCTCTATCCCGTTCCCACATTGATTCCTCCTGTGTTACACGTGGACTTTCCTTCTACGGATTCGTCTACTACACACCATCATCGGACTTATCTCCGTCATCCCCTCGGGGAGTATTATATTCCGGGAAGCATCCTCCGATGATCTACCCTCATCATGATTCGCGCCCGATTGTCCAGCCGAAATCCAGATTTTCCCCATGCCGTCATCGTATGCGATCGTACGAGTGTAGGGGCGCCGGACGGGATCTCGCCCGAGGGAATGCATCAAGGAGCGGGGAGACTCAAGAAGCGAATCGGCCAGCATCGCCCTTTACCTGCCCTCGTGCGACCATGTATCACTAAAATCTAATACCGAGAAGCCGAACCTGATTTAAGAGAATCTATATAGAGTAAAAGTTGTTACATTATCTGTGTTATGCCTCAAAAATCTTAAATTGTCCTTTCATAGATTAGTTATAACCTTGGTTAATAGAGTCAATTCTGAAGGAATCTTGAAGTTCAATATTTTCTATCTTTAGAATTTTTAAAACTGTAAAAAGTAACTTTAAAAAGTTACAAGTTGTTTGTCAAAATAAATTCTACCCGGGTAGCACCAGGTAATATGATTGTTTTACTACATTTACACAGTGTGAGTTTTAGGTAAAATCAGTACGAGCATTGATTTTATTACACTATAAAATCAATGGTACTAGTAACTTACCTAATAAAATAAACTTACTTACTAAATAAAATAAAATAAAATAAAACTAAGCAACTTTTAATTTAAAAAAATGTAAAAAAACTAAATCAATTTTTTTTAAACTTTTATTTTTTGATTTTTATTTCACTTGAAAAGTTGAAGAACTTGACTGTTAAATAAAAGTTTGACAAGCGATTTAGCGCGCAGCGCCATCTATCGGTAGGTAAAATATAGCTAATAAACAATATTAGTGATATTTACCTACCGCTAGATGGCGCATCGTGCTCAGCGGCTTTTCTACTATTTAAAAAAAAAAATTTGTCAAAAACATTTTTTTTCTGATTTTTCCACATTTTTTAATCAAAAGTTCGTATGTGCTCGTACTGATTCACCCAATTCAAGAATGCTGGTTAATTAAAACTCACCCTGTATAATCAATGGCAGCGCCAACCTACTTCGAATGCTCTTTCAGGCCGAGTGTTGACATGTTTATTTTATTACACTGCACTGCAATGAATAAAATCCATCCGAAGATAAGCCTACGTGCCTAATTGAATCGTTCTCATTGTCTGCGGATATTTATGCGAGTATCTAGCTGGGTAGGATTGTCTTGTATTGTAGCCAGCTAGGTAGGTGGCAGTTGGCACATTCAATTGCTTGAACGATACCAGCCGTCGAAGCCTACTTGTCGGCGCTTTGACAATTGCCGTTTTTATGGAGCACGTTTAACCTCTTGACTCGATGACGTAACGAAATCGGGAGTCGGTGCAGTCACTTGCATGTTCGCGATATCGCATTCGCAATACTATTGATTCTAAGTGTAAACCAACTGATTGAATATGCACGATAAACAGCCACATAACCAAAATGAATTGGCGGAATTGGACCTTGGAGTCTATGCTTGAAAAGTTTAGCGTGCTGTATTTGTCTATGGTGTAGAAAACCGTGGATTATAGTTTTTTGAGATACTTGCATAACAGGGATACATTTCATGCAACTTTGTGAAAAAAAACTTTCTTAATCTGTCGTTTTCCAACTCTGGGGCAGCGCTAGCGACTCAAATATTAATGTCATACAGAGACTACAGAAAAAGATCTTGAGATCAATAGCAAATGTACCGTGGTATATTACCAACAATGAACTACATCAAAACCTGTCTGTGAGCACAGTAAAGGAGGAAATCCGAAACACATCAGAGAGATATAAGCAGCGGCTAATTAATCATCCTAACAAATTAGCACGCCAGCTAATGACACGCAGAACTACGCAAAACGACTGAAGCGACACAACATCCTAGAGCTTCAAGACAGACAGTAGCTCTAGGCCTTAAGGATGAGTGGATGCTCTCGCTGGTGAGCACATTCTGCAAGAGATTAAGCTATGTCACCACATCGACTCATAGTCCTTCGACTGATTGCCGATAAACCAGAAACAAAAAAAAAACAAAAAAACTGTCGTTTCAATTACAATACAAAAGATTATGAGGCGGACCTACTATTTAAAAGACCTACCTTTCAAATTGGCTCAGTAAATGATGCTCTATGCCTTTTAAAAATAATGAATGGCATATTTAAGTGCTCTGACCTGGTAGGTGAGCGCTCAATGAGAACCACGCGTCAATTTCACCTTTTTCGATTGCCACTTTCCAGAAACTCACACGCTGTTGCGAACTTTACGAAACCCTAAGAACTTTAACAACTACGTAAGCACCTTCAAATACCCTGTAAATGAAACCCTAGCCAATACAATAAACTGACTATTTTTAGGTATTTTACTCATTAATTATTATTACTATTATTATAATTTATACACGCTATTACTACTATTATACTCACTTACACTCTACACCCATACACTCAACCCACTTACACACAGTTGGTCCGGTTTTGTAACTGCCTGTATATTATGTGCAAAAAAGATTCATTCCTTCATTTATTCAAATATGCATGTTTAATTTTCATATATGTACAATTGTGGCATGGAATAGCTTTTAACCACTGGAATGCCAACACCACCGATCGGTGGGTTTTCCGTTGCGACAATTCGTTGGCGGCCGATTTCCGTATTTATGCAATTATGCAGTTAAATGCGGTAAAAGTCGCATCTATTAAATAATCCATTTTTATATATTAGTATGCGTGCACTAACGCCCATTAAAAACAAATGTTCGAGGGTTGAAAACATGCATTTGTGAGTTTCATTCCCATAACTGGCCTTTGAAGGGTTAATATATCATGGACAAACGCGGTTTTTGCTAAAATTACGAGCCAATAGTCGATGTCCACACCTAAAATCCTCCTCGCTACAAATATTAGTACAACTGAATTCCTTATGGGGCCTTTGACATATTACGTAATCGCCGAGGGGGAGGGGGGGGGGGGGGGGGGTTAGAAACTGAGGCTTACGCTATATTACGTGGGGGTGGGGGTTGCCCGTCCTGATTACGTAATCAACTTTGGTCACCGCATCGCAATTTTTGGTCTAAACCGTACCGTAAACCGGTCATTACTCGTAAATGTGCATTTCCAAATGCATTCTTAAATATTTTTTTCTTTTTAATACCATCTTTACAGCCACCGCGGTCTGAAGATTGGGAGCTGTAAAATAAACCAAAGAGTGTGAGATTTTGTAATTGCTTTGAATCAATAAAGTACATTTTTAAAAGTATCAGTGTTTTTTCCACTTGCCGTCTTCAAACACTTTACAAATGCTGGGTTCACGTTTTTTTACATTTTCCGCAAATTAGATCTCTTACGTAATTTTGGTGGGGCTGGAGGAGGAAGGGGGCGGGCGCTGATTACGTCTGTTGACATGGGGAGGTCGAAAATTCAAAATACGGGATTACGTAATATGTGGACGGCCTCTATTCCCTGTATTACACTCTTGCATTTTGCATCGATACGGTGTAGACTGTAGATGGTGAGAGGAACGCTACACCCGACAGCGCAGTCGCATTACAGAAAAGATGAATGTTACATGCGGTAAATCTATTTGTCGCCGTCTCCTCAATTAAACCCTCGGCGTAACGCGATGGTCGCCGGCGAAATACCAAGTTTGGTTCGTCGCAACGTGTTCGCGGACAGGTTGTTTTCGAGCCGACTATACCGTCTAACGTTTAATGATTCTACCGCAACTTATATCCCAATTAACACATACCAAATGCTCGTTCACAACCTGTCACTGTTATCAACGCGTAACATCATGTACCAGGAGCGGTCGCCAACTTAAAATACTGCCAATTAAATATCTGACGTGGAAAATTAAACCACAAGTCGAGCCTGTGAAGGTCGGGAACCTAATAAAGTCTTAAATATAGCTGTTCTGCGAATAAACATTTAATACAGATTTGAAGGCGTAGCCACGCGAAGTGTTTCGATTTTGTTGCCCGTCAGCGTAAGTAAATAAATTTAAAAATTATTCTGGCAACACTAAAATTAATAGCGCCAGCTCCCCGTTTCCCGCGCAAAGAACTGTCAGATTTCCCGCGTGTGTAACCGCGGTTTTTAGGATAGGCTCGTAAACCTGCTCTCGGTGAGTCCATTCGTCAATTTCTCCGACTCGCTGACTGACACACACTTCCCGTGAAGTGATTCCGCGGGTGAATGGGCACTCGGCGACGCCATTCGCCCACGCGGCCTTCCGCTATGATTGATTTGACATAATTGAATATTCAAGGGTATCTATCGGCGGTGGGTGGGTGTTGATTATAATTTTTATGTCACACAAGAGGCCGTGTGGGCCACCGATGGCTTCACTGCCTGCGCGGAGAAGAGAGATTTTATTTAATAGGGCAAATATTCTTCTTCTTCTTCTAAGTGTCACGTACAAAACGTAGGGTTGCCATGCATCTGGGTTTCCCCGGAATCCGTTGTTCTTTACCAAAATATAATAATTTATTTAAAAAAACACGATTGCCGTTACAGAATGGGAACTATTGTGCTTATAATTATTACAAAAAAACTTGTTCGAGCTGAACATTACGAGCTTTTTTAGAGAATAATGTTTTTTTATTGAAACAATATTCGTTAAAACAAAATTCAATTTACATAAACTCGGTTATGGCACCGTTGACGCGTGTTATCTCTATCCAGTGCTTAAAGACGATTGCGCATACCGTTAGTCAGTCGACAGGCCATGTCCAAGGCTCGTGACGTCTTCCATTGGGCAATTGTCCTTTATGTGTCGTCGTGGCGTCGCAGGGCTGTACGCCCTGCGGTAGGAATCTCGTGATGATCTCGCGCCACTCGTGACGCTTTATATAGCCTCGTGCCTTGCGCCGCCAACGCACGCAGTCGGCTGCCCTTGGTGCTAAAGCAATATAACATTTTAAGCTATTGCATAGCTTTTATCGCGGGCTAGGCCAGCGCGGCGACCGAATGAAGAAATTTCTTAACGAAAATTAATGATTTTAAACTGATAATTACGTCTAAACGAGTACTGCTTACGATTCGAAAAAAATATATGTTAAACAAGAACATTTTCCTAATATTCTTAGCTTTGAATATTTTAGATTTTGTTTATATTACATAGTGTAATTAATTTGTGAAATTAGGTCTAACCGAACACAAAAACGACTACTACGCAAATACTATCTGACATATTATTATGAAACCTGCACCATTTTAAAGATAATTTAATTATCTATCTTTTTATCTACGTTTTTTTGCTTTATCGAATAAAAAATTCGTGCGCGGCGCTCTATCGGAAGATGTTTAAATTATTCCGAATCATTTGCTTTCGCAGCCGCAAATGATTCGGAATAATTTCAACGTTTTCCGATAGAGCGCAGTTATCTGATATCAGAAAAAAAATATATAGAGTAAGTTTCAACAATCTGTAGATTTGAAGGAAAATCTTGTCTGTAATTATGAAATCTCTGGAAAGCGTGGTCGCCCCATTCTTGTAAGTGTAGAGCGGAAACATGCATGCCGAATTGTTATAATCTGCCTACAACTGCATCCTACGTTGTTGCGTTTAAAGAAATATTTCAGATCGCATAAATTAAGACGTTTCGAAAGCAAGATATACCTACCGCAATCTTTTCGCGGCCCTATACTCAAGTTTGACGCCCAGCGACTCGAGCCAGATCTTCGCTTGTCGAATAATTAAGCCGCTTTCTTGCCAGTCAGCCATGGACTCTAAATATAACTTTTTTATCGAGCTATTATGTTTTCCATTTAATTGTAAAGCGAATTAAAATTATTATTCCTGACAAACACTATTAAGTAACAGTGCTTTCGTTGCGGGACTGGCTAAACAGTATGGCAATACGCTTCCGGGACAGTTCATCAGTGTATTTATAGGTAGGTATAATATATAGTACATTCGTATCCAATTAGGGAATTTAACGCTCTTGTACGAGTCGCAATATACTATAGGTACGGAATTTTCGCAAAAAACAGAAATTTCGCAATAAGAAAATTGAAATTATCGAAATTTCGCCAATATTCGCTATATACTGCATACAAAAAAAAACATTATAATAGACTTATCATTTATATTTAATATTAATTAAAAGCTAACATTGTTGTTCCTCCAATATTTTACCATTTAGAATCGTTCTGTCCGTAACGGCGACATTATATTTAATAAAGAAGCGTTTCGCTTCTACGATGTTCAACTAACAACGTATAAGTAACTAATTCTGTAACGCTGCTTCAGCAAAGGTTGAAAAGCAGCATTTAGTACCCCAGAATATGTTTTTAAAATTGGCGTCTTCATTCCTATTTACTAATTGAAACATTAGGCGATGAAAGTGATTTATACCCATCAATCAGCTCATTTGGATAAAGTTCTCTGAAAAAAGGATTTCTTGAGAAGTTTTCGAGTAATGTATTTTGTTAAGGTGGTGACTTGTAGCCACAGATCGACAAAATAACTGACCAGTATGAAAGTAGGCTTCATTTGTTGTATTTAATCTCATCTGCAATTAAATTTTTGTGAAACTTTGTTCAGGTGCGTATTTTCGAATTTTTTCAAATTTCAAGAGATTTCACATAAATTCGCATCTATGGTATTTCGAAAAACGGAAAATCCGTACCTCTAACTTTAGGTAGTAATTTAAAAGCTACTGTAAGTAGCAGGTAGTTATTGCAACCCTTAGAAGAGTTACCTCTTGAAAGGGTTTATCTTCTTTTACCAAAAGAAGAATTTACCACGTGAAGTTTGTAACACCCGATGTTTCGGCGATATTGCAACCGCCGTTGTCCAGGGGAGACTGAAGCGCTGTCAATCGTCATCTGCGGGTAGACGGTAAACTGATGCTGTTACTTCGCAGATTTTAACTAGAATAGAATAGAATTTTAAAAGACCGCTGTGCACACAACACTAACCGTATCTTGCGTTACGTCCCTGCGCTCGTCGATGGGCATTAAGAACATTTTAAGAATATGGTTCCACATAGAAGTGCGTTTGTAACTGTCGTCTGCATTGAAATTATGTGGGGTTCTCCTTACTTCAATGGTTTTCCGGATCATGAGAGGAAAGTAAAATTGTTCTTTGGATAGCACAATGGGATTTTTAAACTGCACTCAGAGGTTAGTTCCGCTATCCAATATATGTAGGTTCTCAGATCGCCGATTTCTCTTGCTGAACCATTTTAACAGCTTTGATATGTTCCATCGGTTGAGTGGCTATGGGCCGTTTCGTTTGTCCAACGTAGGCTAAACCACGCCTGCTTTCGATTTTATGCACACCCGGGGTTTGCAATGATATTACATCGGCTTTATATCGAATTTGTTTAGCATCTTACTTATTCGATCGGTCACGCCCATGACGTATGGTAAGAATGCTCGTGAACTGCTCGATATTTTAGTTTCGACTGCGTGTCTCGTGACTATTTCGGTAAACGTTTTTTCTGAGGACATCGTTGACACGTTTTATCTCCTGCGGAAAAGGCTGAGCGTCGCATAGATCGCATGCTCGATTCCCGAGCGGCATTTGCAATGAACGTAGATGGCAGGGAAAATGGTATGGGCTGGCATGCAAATATCTGTCCGTATGTATGGGCTTTCGATACCTTGTATATCCCAGAGTATTATCACTTCTCTTCGTCACTTTGACATCAAAAAAAGCCAGAGAGCCGACCTTTTCTACACATAGGTGAATCTCATTTTTGGGTGTATGGAGTTACATGACCCAGGGATTCTTCCCCCATTTGAATTAGAAGTAGAAGGTGCTTCCATCCATTAGGATGCAGAAGGTGTCGTCCACGTAGCGAAGCCAGAGAACGGGTTTAATTTTGGAGGTTTTATAGCTAATTCTTCAAAATATTCTATGTACAAGTCGCTAAATAATCTGTCGATTTGTTTATTACAGAAATGAGCAGGATGTTATGTTAATAGGAATGTCTTCAGGCCTTAGTTTATGTGTCACCCCTGTAAAACATTCCGAAATAGAAAAATTCGTAAAATGAGACTCGACAACTACCCTGGACAACGGTAATTGCAACATCGCCGAAACGACGGATATTACAAACTTCACGCGGTAAATTCGTGTTTATCTTATTTATGATGTTAAACAACCGCGATAGCCTTCGATTTCATATATAACGTAGTTGTGCGTAGGTGTTCGTATCTGGGCAGGGAGGAGGACGTTTTCAAAGGCTCGATTTTGCGCTCGGCTCTCGATCTTGTTAGAGCAGCTCATTGAATAGTCTGAAGGCGTCGAAGACGTCGGCATCTGATTAGCGTGGTCATTGCAGCGGCGACGCGCTGCGAACCGGTAGCGAACGACACGCTCGACATTGTCCATTGATGATGAGAATCGATCCACCTAGCGCTACTACGGCTGCAGCCGTGGGAGAAAATCTTATAGATTACAACTAGCAGATGCGTTGGACTAGTTTAAGCAATCGTGGAATAGCTCACTATAGGCAGGGGCGGCGACTTATCAAAATTTGGGAGGGAGGGGGGATTATTGGTATTTGAATTGTGCTCCGGGCGCGTACGAAAGGTGCTAGTCTTTATGAGGATTTATGAAAATATTTTTATTTTACAATAAAACATGGTGCAATGGCGGACTTACTGCTATATAAAGAATATATTCCAGTAAATCAACATGTTGATGTGACAAAAAGAGTAGGCAAAATTGAAGCTTTATTAGTTAAAATATATAATTAAATTTTAAATTGTAGGGAATGTTATGCATTTTTTGCGTATCTAAAGTAAAGTGTAAAAAAGCATTGAATATTCAAATAGGACATAAGTACACATATAAATACATACATATATTATTATATAAACAAATAAATAAACTGCCAAAATAAGGCAAGGAAAGGGAAGGGATAAGAAAAATGTTTGAATTTGTGGTTCATTTATTTTATAAAAGGGTGACTTTTCAATGATTGCTTAGAGCTCGATAGCGAGCTAGGTCCTTTAATAGCTGGAGAAAGCTGATTCCACAGTCGAGCTGCATTTACGGAGTAGGAGTAGGGCAGAAAAGTGGTTTTGTGATATGGGATACGTAGAGAATTATTCTGACTTAAATCACTTTATGGATGTTTTTACACCGCCAAAAGTCGTTCAAGCTATTTTGGAATATGCGCATCATTTTGATTAGCAAAATAGCTTTTTTGTCACTAGAATAGGAAAAGATTAGAATAGGTAAATGCTCATCACAATAATAATGAGTGAAATACGATGATTTAGTGAAAAAGTATTGACATATTACTATTACAACAAACTAGAAAATACCAAGTTCATAAAGGGTTGATATATAGATATGAAAACAGCTGGATTAAGAATTACCTTTACAATTAGATACAATTACTTTTAGAAATATTTACCCTAATATAAATACCTCAAAGTCTTAAAGTAATATCTCTGTATGGTACCTTATTGGCTTACGGGTGGCTACTTAAATGATAGGTATTGATTCTGTGTAGAGTTCTCTTAAATACTTGGTACAACCACCCCAACCAATAATACTATCGGAGATTCACACAAGGCATAGTATACAAATGTATTCATAGTCATGTCCATTATCTCAGCACAGGAACCACGTAGCCCCTTTCTAGAGATAGTTACCAAAAGTACGTCTATCTCTAGGTATAACCTAAATGAATTAAGGGGGTATTCTGGTCTATGAATTTGAAATAATGTTTTTTTTTCCTTTGCGTATTTTCAAAGTTTAGACCTTTAGGAATATGTACTGTACATTTTTCTTCTCGAGTTACAGCGACTTTTCTGACGTGGCAAATAAGCCGATAATGCTGAAACGAATCGATTAATAAACCATCGTACTATAATGCAATCCCCGACTTTACGATTATGAAGCTAGAACAGCTCGCAAAACTTCAGAAAATGTTAATTTTCTGAAGTAGAACCAAATGTGAGAATTAAGTACATACTATTATCTGAGTTACGCTTCCGAAACTTTGTCTCAAACTTTAAACGCTTTTTTTTCGAAACTACTTTTTTCGACCTAGTTGACATGATATCTCAAATTCTACTTAAACGATTTATTTAAATTTTGGTGGAAATTTCCGTATCAAAAAACATCTTTGCTTACCCCTCGATATCCAGGATCATCAATTTTGAAAGAAAAAAAGAAACTGCTATATAAAAAAATGGAAAAATAAAAAAACAGTGGCATTTCTTTTAATCGTCTTCATTTTGCGGAAAAAAAATATTTTTTTTCAAGGTCCTGTCCATTGCGAAGTAATCAAGATTTATTTGTTTTACTTTATTTCATAACACTATAAAGGTTGGAAACATGTCAACCAGGACTCAACTTATTTTTTAGCCCCCTTTTCGCTAAGCTTTAACTCTTTAATTTTTTTTTTGTATTCTTGAAACGGTAATGAAGATTTTGTAAAAAAATGGATTGTAAAAATGTTTTTTTTTGTATCAAACTCGGAAAAACGCCTAAAATGTAGGCCTCTAGACCAGAATACCCCCTTAAATTATGCAGCTGAGGCAAGCGAGACATACTACACCACCTAACTCTTTACTATGTTATGTGGGCGTAGTGATCTGGGAACTATCGCTGTAGTGAGCGCGAGCGTGTTGTCACTATCTGCACCGATTATCGTGCTGAATAATTTATTATTTTTTGATCTTCGCGGTAATACAATCAGGTATTACTATCGCGAGCCATGTTCAGCGATGCTTCCAACTCGTGTGAAGATAGCAGCAGCTCGGGTAGATCGCGTACCCAGATTGGGTTGAGTGATGTTCTCAAAGTATTTTAGAGAAGGATTTTCCGATAAGTTTTTTTTTGTTAATAAAGCACATGATAAGAATTCCTACACACAGTAGAGTCAAAATTCTACTCGAATATTTATACAAGTACATACATGAGGTATTCATACCGCACGGACTCATCCATCGCTCCCTGGATTTATATTCACTCTCCTGAATCAAACAAGGCTATCAACACAATTACAACATTTTAAAAATCTGTTACGTCTTGGTTGATAAAGGAAAGGAGGATAAATATAGATAGAACGTTAAGTATCTATCTGCGCTAACTGAATGGTATGTATGGAATGGTAGGTATGTATGAAATGGTTATTAAATTAAAATTAGTAAAAACACGGTTTTATAATATTTATATTCTTATGATATTATTTGTCTTTATTGCAAAACTTTCATTTATTTTAATGATTATTTTATTAATTGTATATGTACTCATTTACATCTCATTTTTATTATTTTACTTATTTTTAATGTCTATAATTAGGTTTGATTATATTACTGTCAATTATGATAGCTTACATACTTTTTATTTGTGCATCGTTTTTTTTATTATGAGTAAGCTATGGTTAAAATTTTATATATTTATATAAAAACAAGTCTGCCGTTACTGAAAGTTAACAATTGTATGTAAAATTATATTTATTACTGTTTTTATTAAAATATTTGTGGTTTGTGTATTTATTCATATAGATACATGTATATCTCCAAAATGTACTCAATCAGACCTTTCATTTGACACTAAACACGATATATTTATGTTAATTTGTTGATATTTGTACATTTAGACAACTACTTACTTGATATTTAGACAATTAAGTTACCCTATAACACTCGGGACGACATAACGGTTCTAACAATACTATACACTTTTAAATCGGTTTACGCGTTTAGTAGTTTTGGTGGAATAACGAAACGCAAAACATACATAGATGAACCCTGAACACCGCACGTTGCGCAAACCGACCAGGAGCCCCAGAAGATTTACTCCTGGGGGAAACTGGTCCTCAGGCCAGAGTCCTACCCGCACAAGCAAAGAAGACGGAAGGGTAGTGGGGCTGGGGGGGGGGGGAATGTCTGTAATGAATGAAAGTAAATGTCTCTCTAGAGATTTTTTAAACCCGCTGAGGTTTACAAGTTATTTTATGGGCATGGTCAAGGAATTCCAGAGTCGGGCCGCCTGCATTGCGAAAGACCTGGACATGAAAGTTGATGAATGCTGAGGTATAGCCAGTGATATATTTTCCTGAGAGAGCAATGGAAAGCCTTGTGATGGAAGCGGAGAGTAGAAATTATACAAATAAGAAGGCATGTTTGACATGACACTGGCGAGTATGTGAAAATCCCGACATCGTCTAATGGGGAGCCACTCGTTTTACCTGTTTGCTTTGTTGGTTGTGTGCTTTTGTGTTGCTTGTGTGCTTTTGTGATCAAGTGATTCGAACAATATTGATGGTTTTTAATCCCTCCCCTCTCTCAAAACAATATTCATAGAGTTTGAAAACCCTTGTCGAGTTTGACCCGTTTGTCGTCGTCTTTACGATTACCGCTTCGCATTTCGTTGTTTTCAACTTTGAATATAAATATATGAAAATAGCGAATTGCCGCCTACATGCTGCCTGTAATGACAGCGTTAATATCACTGTAGAAGGGCCTAGCTGTCCTGTATAATAATATTATTTAGATATATAATGGGCCCGATTGCGTTTCTTTGTGAACTAAAAGTGAAATTAGTTCAAGCGAGCGACATAGAGTAATGCGTTAGAGCAGATTATGAAACGAACGATCTTCGATAAAAACTACCTATCGAACATATACTCGTCCGAATAAATTTGAACACATTTCGTGCGGTGTTAGATTCAAATGCTTTATCTTTGGTGGTTCCGTTCATTTCACATTCCGCTCTAGCGTATTGCTCTGTCTCGTTGACACGAACTAATTTCCGATTTTAGTTCACGAAGAAACGCAATGGAGCGCAATAAGAATGGTTCAGAATTTGTTGCGAGTGGGATAGGGATATCAACGAACGGATATCTTGCAAGACCACTGCGGTTGTCAGTGTCCTTTGTTTCATTGTTTTCTTCTTGGAGTGTCGTATCTGTCATCAGTCGTAGGAGGTCATGGCTGTGAATCTTACCTCCTTGGTATAGAAAAGATGTTATAATTCACAGCCACAGTGAACAGGAAGCCAGTGTGTTCCTTTACTTTTGCCTTCCACGCCGCTATTGGAACGATGACCGTGGACCGTGGGTACAGCACACACCTAAATCTAGTTTCATTCATAGCAATCAGCCCGTAATAAACAAGCCTTTTTCTAGTTATTAAATAAAATCCGTAGCAATAAATAAAAAAATCCATAAGCGATTATTATAAATAGCATATTTTGTTATAAACGTTATAACAGGCGTCTCTCAATTCCAACCTCATCTTGATTTGAATCCAAACTTCATTGAAATCACGAGGAATCGCCGAAATCTGGAAGACCAGACATGCTAACCGAAGAACAACAGCTGACATTCTGAGGATTCTGAACGGTGAAATCATAAAAACAAACGCCCTAGCGGCCTGGTTACTGTCAAATTTTGACCCAACTATTGTGCCCCTTTTATAATCAAAATGTGACTTTAAGCAATCTTGGCTATCATAAATTAATACTACTATTTTGTCACTTTACTCTAATGAAAACAATAACCACAATATTTCAAAAAGTGGTAGGATACGCTGAGATAAATATTGTGGCATGTGAGTATGTAAAGTAATGTTGTGGCAAGTAAAGCTGTGGTATATATTGATATGTATGACTACTGTTGATGACGTCACGTAACGGGGCGAAATGCAAAGATTACGGCGGACCGTAATACAAATGGTTGTAAATTTAGTAAAATAAATCAAATTCAAGAATCAAAGACCTTTCGATAAAAAAGTCAAGAAAATGCTCCATAAACGCAATGAACGAAAACAGAGTGCCGACTGCCTTGTTTGACATTTCCAATTCCATCACCCATGCGATACTTAACTTAACGTGTTTTCTCGTAACCGCCGAATTAAGAGAAGGGCTAGGTGAAAAATTTGGAAAAAAAATCTCTCGGTCTGTAGATGTGTCATCAAAACAGAAAAATAAAAAAGTCATCAAAATGGAAAAACAAGTAAAGATAGCGCCATCTGCTGGCTTTCCGCGCGGGAAAAGGGTGGAGGGGGTTTGGGAGAGGGTGGGTTTGGGGAGAGAGAGAGAGAGAGAGGAATGGGGGTTGGGAGAAGGTTAGGGGATAGGGGAGGGGGAAGTGTCGGGAGGGTGGGGAGTGGGGGCGGAGGGGAAAGTGATGTAATTGAGGAAGGGGGAGGGTTTAGGGGGTTTGGCGCAAGAGGGAATTGTCTGCATGCCGGGAAAGTCTTGGGATGACATAACTGATTTTTTTAACTCATTATATTATAGTTCAAAACAAATTTTAAAGATTTCAATAATTTCACCGCTATTTAGCGTAGAGTTGCTAAAGTAAGCTAAATTGGCGCGAAACTTTTTGTTTACTTTCTGTCACACGTCATGTGGCGTACGCGTCGCTCTTCGATTGTTCCTGTCCGTTTTCTCCTAGACGTAGGTGACATTCATGATCTTAGATCAAATGTAATCGAATTAATCCAAAGGCACCGCAACGTAATCGAATTAATCCAAACAAATATTATTTGTACATAAATAATAAGTATGTTTCCGTTTATTTTTGAAACATTAATCTCAATAAAGTAGCCATCGAAGTCGACGAGTTTCAGCTATTTATAATATTATTTACAAGAAGATATCAATTTTTAATATGGCATATATATAGGTTCCAATACTAATTAGACATTTTAATGTTTAAATAGACTGATTAAACATCAATGCCTCGATCGCCATCATGAACTCTGATCTTCAGGCCATTTGTGAATGGTGTGCGCTGATGGGTCTACTAATCAACCCTTTGAAATCCCAGGCTATACTCATTGGAGGTCGTAAATTGCTCTCCAGAGTAAATGTAAAATCCCTTCCGCTTTTAAAACTAAACGATATCACCATACCATTGTCGCAAAAAGTGAAAGATCTTGGTCTAATTATCGATGAACATTTATCCTGGCAACCACACGTGGACGAGGTAAGTCGTAAAATATTTGCTAGTTTTCACCCTCTGCAAACACTCAGAAGATTTCTTCCTATGGACACAAAAAAATCTCTTGCACAGTCTCTCCTCTTGCCTCTCCTTGACTATGCAGATGTGGCTTATCTCGATTTATCAGAGGAACTGCTCAACAAACTTGAACGTTTGCAAAATGTATGCATACGATTCATCTTTGGTCTACGTAAGTATGATCACGTGTCCGACTATAGGGCACAGTTAAAGTGGTTGCCAATACGCCAAAGAAGAAATGTTCATATACTGGCTCTCCTATATCGTGTACTCACCCAACTAACACCATCCTATCTCCAGGAGCTTTTTGAACCACTAAGTTCCCACGGTCTCGTACTTCGATCAGCATCTGACAGTTTATTAAAAATTCCGAGTCATAATAGTGATTTCTATTCCTATTCTTTCTGTGTCTATGGTGCAAGACTCTGGAACGATCTCCCAGCAAATATACGAAACTCGCCTTCTTTACCATCGTTTAAGACTCACCTTAAGGATTACTACCTTTCTAAGAAGTAACCAGTTCTTCCCTTTCTCTCCTGTTCCTCTCCCAATTTCCTCTCCTCGGACACTATTAGTCTTAAATTCTTCCACTTGTCTGTATGTTATGTAATAATCTTTATTTTCACAATGCGCGCATGTACCACTATGTTTAGGTTAGCTGTAAGACATTGCCATGTGGCAATAAGCTCGCCTTTTTTTGTATACTTTTTAAGTGCAAATAAAGAGTTTATAAGTATTAATCTATCTAGATAGAATATCATCTATTGATGGCATTCCTATTAAAAATTCGATAGATGCCATTATTCATTGAATGTCATTATTGTTATTTCTGGTTAAAATATTGGGTTTTTTATAATCAGTCGGTCATTAACAAAAAAAAAACATTCATTATAAATATTATTATAATGAATGGCCTGAACTACATAAATTACTAAGTATTTATTTATTATTTATTTTATTTTTTTAGGTACATAGGATTAGGTATACAGTTCATTCATAGGTCATGTAATCTTATAATAATTATATAAATTATTATATTAGTTTGGCTGTAAATGCTATCAGCGCCACCTGCATTTCGCCGTCTCTGAAGGGCTACCAAATTGTTCTATAGAGTTGTGCAATCTAGCTATTACCATACCTATATTATCAATGGTAATACTATACGATGAACAAAACAGTAAACTGAACAGAGACGTGCCAGAAAGTTTACTCTGTGTCGCCGCGAATCGAAAGGGAAAACTCATGCAATAAGTAAGTGAAATCAGTTCGGGAATGTTAATAAAATTTCGCAAGCGCCGCGGTCTGCCAGACCGCCCACGCGCCGAGAGGGTCAGGTGAACCGCGGCGACCTCTGCGTCCGCCCACCATCTCAAACACTCGCACTGAGCTGGCAGGCCTAATTCAATTTGACTAAGTTGCGTATTTGCTAATTGTCTAGGAGTAATTTTAAGTAAATCATTTTGGTTCTTGCTTTTGTATGTAGGCTAGCATCAAATCCAATCAATCATTTATTGTGAACTGCATGTGTGTCATACATGTCTAGAGAGTTAAAGCAGTTTGCTATGTATAAAAAAAATCGGTTGTCTGTAAAGTCGGTTTACTGACGATAGTTTAACATGACAACGTCATAAGAAAATACTGATGGAATGGTTGCATTTGAAGCAGTTTCATTCAAGATTCTGATATTGTTTATTATAAACACCCAAAAAATTATGCTTTTATACTCACCGATTTGACTACAACATGTAAATGTATTATTGTATAGCAGTATAATTGTATAATTGTTTATTGTTTAAAGTTTATTGTTTTTTTTAATTTGAAAGTTTTAAATCTCAAACTGTTAAATAACGGGTTGAGAAGCGTTTGAGCACGCTGCGCCATCTAGCGGTAGATAATACGTTGTAAATAAACAATATCAGCGACATTTTACCAACCGCTAGATAGCGCATCGTAATGATAGCTTTCATACTTTTTTTTTTTTAATAAAAGTTGCTTACTTCGTTGCACTTCGTTGTACCCACAAGAAAATTGTCCGTTCAGTAATAACATTCCGTATGTCAAGAATACATATGAAATTATGTCAAGAATTTAAATCAATCTAGTGATTTTCATTCTTACTATTTTAGACTGAGGTTAGTAACTAATTCTTGTCGCAACCGGTAGATGGCAGCATTTATATTGAATAAAAATATAATAAATGGAACGCCTCAGAGCGAGGTAACGCCGCATGAGTCATGTTTTTTCGTGCGTGCAGCAGGCTCCATCGATTTATAAGACGTTGTCACGTCGATATATTAGGCATATAATTTTTATTAACTATATATATTTACTTGCTGTTATTGCATACCCTTAAGTATAATCGATATAGTTATCACAAGGCAATAAGTACCTATATTCATAAAGCTTTCGTTGTTAGATAAGAAATGTATTAAAAAAGCGCAATTTAAAAAAATATACATAGAAGTAATATTGTAAAAAAATGGGACAAACATTAAGTATGGAAGAGAAATTAAACATAGGTATGGGTAGAGGTTAAATACTCTAAGCCTGAAATGTAGGTAGCCATGTCATAAAATAGTAAAAGAGGTAAGTAAAAATAGTCGTATGATACAGACAATTATTAAATTGATTATTTGCTTGTACTTATTTGCCCACTTCAAGAATGCTGTATTAATTCTGCAGTAAGACGATAGGCTTACGTGCAAGGTATTGTTTTAAGCTGAGACATAATGTCATAAGAGCCATGTATCACATTTAAGAATACGAAATAATTACTTATAACATACATTAATGAGTTCGTAATGGACGGCTAAAATCTAATAAGCTAGTTGACAATTCGTAAGCTAACTTAAGAATGCAAATAGGGAAAATGTGTCCATTTTTAGCTTTTAATATACTAAAATATTTACAAAAAAATGTGTCATTTCAATTGACTAAAAATTCATAAATATCCAATCAGCATGGAATCCGGGTCATCAGACGTAGAAAAATTCTCTGAATGCAACGGTATACAATATATTTTCGACCAAAATGACTCAGTCTGTTTCAACCATCGATATGATGGGAACCCTCTGAGATCTGAGAACGACCCACTTCTCTCGATCCCTGGTCACAATAGTGATTTCTGCTCTCACTCCTTCTGCGTACATGGAGCCCGTCTCAGGAATACTTTACCCACACATCTAGGAACAGCACCGAATTTGTGTTGCTCTAAACTCTAAACGCAGGCTCAAAGAACACCAAGACGAGCTCATAAATTTCTCTCGTCCCCTCCCCTTCCTCTTCCCTGCGCCATTATAGGTTTATTGCTTATTAAAATTTCGATTTATGTTTAATTTTCTGTAAATTTTAATGATAGATACATTTGATACGAGCTGCCTTTATAAGTGATATCAGTAATAGTTGTATGTTATTTTTACCTCAAATCATGTTTTTTCTGTTAGGTTACGGTTAACTGTAAGATATGCTACAAAGCAATAATCTCGCAGATTCGTTTGAACGAATAAAGCGTTTTATTATTATTATTATTACTATGTATATTTTCATACTGCCTTCAGTTTCGTGCATCAGGAGCCAGACGCCTTTCGTTTAAATATCAGATTTCGACATTTTAAAAGGTTGTCCGCTAATGGGACGTACGTCCACTTGAATTTGCTATGTCGCTTCGTAACGCTGGGTATCAATGGATATCAATGTTATCAACTGGGTATCAATGTTATCAACTGGGTATCAATGTTACGAACTACCCAGGTTCGCGCACCAACTCTGTTCCGCGCACCTGCAACTGCTCCAGTAGTGGATACGTCCGTGAGCGCTCCGAGCGGTGGCGGTAAATGTTAGGGAGTTAATGGGCCCTTGCTGAGTTGGCCACGAAGACCCATTTTGTTCAGGGTTGGTCACACTCACGGGTCAACACCTATCCGACGGCCTCCACGCATGAAGTGCGAGCCTGGGTAGGACTCTGACCCTATGGTTAGTTTCCCCTGGGAATCAACCTTCTGGCGCTCCTGGACGGTCTGCGCACCGTGCGGCGTGAGCCAATCGACTGTGCACTCTGACTAACGGTCGGGGGAGTCTAGAAGCAGTACTGTTTCCTATAGTGCGGACCTTACGGCGACTGCTCTTGAAACGACCATCGGCTATCCGATCCTGGGTGAACAGCCGGGCAAAGGACGCTGTGGTCCGCGATAGAGTCGGTATACACCTTTTCACCGCTTCGTAAGGGAGAGGACCGCGCAAGCGACCTCGAACTCGTAACCAATCGAGAGACTGGAGTAATCTGGTTACAATTGGAAGTAAGGGCGTGAGCTATCTCGCGGTTAAGGCATTGGCCTCTTACGGGTTTGTGGCGGAGCTAGACGGTGGACTGTTTTGTCCAAGTCTTCTGCGCTCACTCCAAGGAGATAGAACAACTAATCGTTAAAACTTCCTGAGGTGACGGGCTCGCCCGCTGTAGTCGACAACCCTAGTTGGCGGTAAATGCGCGATCGCAAAGTGATGCGCACTGTGTTCGTGGACGCGAGCAAGGTGGGACGTTGGTGGGTACGTCTCGCGCATTACGTTCGGCGTTCAGTAAACGCGAATCCATTGCTATAGTGGGCCGAGGAGAAAACGCGCTGTTCGCGGACGCGCTCGTGGTCGCATTCGCGGTCGCGTTTGCGGTCGCGTTTGCGTTGAGTTTTCATTCGAACGTTGACATGTTCGCTCTGTTTGAATAAAAACTGCGAAACACTCGTTGTTCTCGAGTTGATGCGCGCGTCGTCTACATTTGAGCAGTTGCAGATGCGCGGAGCAGAGTTGATGCGCTAACCCAATGGATACCCATCTTTACATATTTATACACAAGTCTCATTCATAAGACCACACTGTTTTTTTTCTCATACACTGTATATATACACACAAACACACACAAGCGTTATTTAAATATTTATTTTACGCATTGAATCGACGCCCACGAAATCTCCGCGACAATCTCCACCGCGAAATCGACGTGATGGTCCGAATCGATTTCGAGGCTGCATTTTTATGAATGGGCGTGACGTCATCAACACTTGCGCAATTTCCGTCTAGTTTTTCCTTGTCATATATAAATACCTTCCGCGGACGTCTTGAGAGTTAATCTGACTCCTACGCCAGATCTGGATTGATTTATAAGCGATATCAATTACTGCGATACAAATCACTATGATTTTGAACGTTGCAGCATTTGGTGCATTGTGCAAATACCAAAATGAATGACTGAATATTAGCTATACGATAGGTCAAACTGACCGTTCTCACAGCCACTAAACCAACAATATGATATAAATAAAAAGTAAAGAATAATTTTTAAAACAAGCTTTACTTTCCACCAGGGAGTTCCAGTGGCAATCTCCCGGCTCCATCTTCAGACCCACGTCATCATGTGTAATAGAAAGTTTTCAAGACAACAAAAGATACTAGCCCAAATTCGACTGTCCTACAATTTGCCGTCAGAGTTCCAGTGCCCATATCCCGGCTCCATCATCAAATCAGCTGGATGGTATAATATTGCAATGTCACCGAACTTACATTAGTATGCCAAATTTCCGCGCAGTCGGATACCACATAGTTGAGAATTTTGAAGCGGACAACTTAAATACGGACATTGCAAGTTATTATAAAGCTTGTAAAAAGAAACGAATTTTAAAATAAAACTCTTTACTTTTCAAACGCGATTAAACGTTTAAATCTGTCATTTGTATTTTATTCCTGGTTGCAATTTAAAAAAATTGGTTATGTCACTACAACACTTTCCGGACAAGAAGCCAAGAACTTAGAGAAGGAATTTGAACGTGATGTCCCTGGGAAGAAGGTTGGGCCCGGTTGGAGCTAATGGTTTAGGGAGCTAATGGGCCCTGTTGGATTTGGCCACTAAGACCCATTCGTTCAGGGTCGGTCATACTAACGGGTCAACTTCCATCCGTCGGCCTCCACGTAGAAGAAAAAGCTACTGTAGGACGCTGTCTCCCATAGGAGTCAACCTTCGGGCGCTCATTGACGGTTTGCGCACCGTGCGGCGTCAGCCAATCGATTGTGCACTCCGACTAACAGCCGCGGGAGTCTGGGAACAGTAATGTTTCCTATAGAGCGGTGGTTATGGCAACTGCTCTTGAAACGACCATTCGGTCACCTGATCCCGGGTGAATAAGACCGGCAAAGGATGCTGTGGTCCGCGGTAGATTCGATACATACCGTTTCACCGCTAAGTAAGAAAGATGACCGCGCAAGCGACATCGATCACGTAACCAGTCGGGAGACTTGAGTAATCTGGTTGCAACTGGTATTAAGGGCGCTAGTGTCGGCCCGCTGGGTGACTTACCTGGGTATCTCGCGGTATGGCGTTACCTTCTTACGGGCATGTGGCGGAACTTGACGGTGGACTGTTTTGTCCTAAGTCTTCTACGCTCACCTCACGGGAGACAGAAGGATCAATATCGTTAAAACTTCCTGAGGTGACTGGGGACGGGGAGGACTTGGTATCTAAAGCCAAAATTCAAGAAATAAATAAATTTCCGAGTAGAACATAATACATACATACATAATATATAAATAAATAAATAAACTGCAAAAATAAGAAAAGCAATGGGAAGGGATAATGGAAGGGTTAGATTGTATGGTTTATATTTATTGTAAAAGCAAGTGCTTTTTTAATGATTGCTTAAAGGTGGACAGCGAGCTAGCGCCTCTAATAGTCGGAGGAAGCTGATTCGACATTCGAGCTGCACGTACGGAGAAGGAGTAGGAAGAAAAAGTGGTTTTGTGTTTTGGGATAGGTACGTAGGGTATTATTCTGACTCGATCGAAGTTGGAGACCATGACTTCCTAACCTGGTAAAAGTCTCGTTGAGGTAGGAGGGAGATGTAGGATTGTGTGGGACATTATATAGTAGTGAAAGGATATGCAAGTTTCTTTGGTCCCGTATACGAAGCCATTGCAATTTTGTTCGGTCTCGGAAACATGGTCATAATTCCGCAGATTGAATATGTACCTTATGAAAACGTTCTGCAGGCGCTCATCAAATAAAATATCAAATAAATAAACCACTTTTCACACCAAGAAATTTTAGTCAATTATTAAATGATGCTCTCTGTCCGACGTCGCCAAATAAAGCAAAGCTTGTGCTTGAGCGGGCATTCTATAAACATACATTCGTTGAATACGTTAAAAAATACAATAGAATGGAAAGTGCCTGAAATGCCTTAAGTGCCTGAAAGTGACCGAAGACTTAAAGTCACAGTTAAACTTGAAAAGGGTGATATTACACCCGGGTATTGATGGGGATGAGTAGTCACGCAAAAGTAAATGGTTTTATCTGATTCTATTCAAAGCCTTCTAAGTATCGTGAATGCCAATCACAGCGGCAAGCAAGCAAGCGCTCCATTAATGGCTGATGAGTCACTAGCACGCTAGCTAGTCGAATGATCTACGCTCGATGGACTAACCATGAATCACTCGTATTGCACTAGCGCCAGTGACTGCCGCGATAAACGAATGCATCTCAATTAATACCGCTAACTGAAATGCAAAACAGTGCACTGGCAATACCAAATATAGAGTTGCCGAGATTACGCGACAAGAAATTTAAATGTGTCATAATATAGTACGCTGTGAGAACATTTTAAGTTCCAGAACCGTGGAATTATTTGGCAAAGGTAAATTATAATTTTTTCATTGGAAATTTATTACTAACTAACTAAAGCCTTGTAAGTCTTAGAACTGTAGGACTAAACAGCAAATCAAAACTATAATTGTTGCATAGGCCTTTTTTTACTAGCTGTATAATAAGGTTTATTTTGACACGTCCAGAGCGATTTTTAGCCGCAAACTGAACACGATGAAAATGTAAGTCAAAGATATATTCAAAAAGGCTAGCGAATTGCCTAACAGCAATATCCAACATATACCTAGTGGAATAGAGATATTATTCTGGGGATAACGTATGCATATATGACGACTAGGGTTGTCGACTACAGCGGGCGAGCCCGTCACCTCAGGAAGTTTTAACGATTAGTCGTTCTATCTCCCTGGAGTGAGCGCAGAAGACTTGGACAAAACAGTCCACCGTCAAGTTCCGTCACAAACCCGTTAGAGGCCAACGCCTTAACCGCGAGATAGCCAGGAGTGTTACCCAGCGGGCTTACACTCACACCCTTACTTCCAATCGCGACCAGATTACTCCAGTCTCTCGATTGGTTACGAGTTCGAGGTCTCTCGCTCTCCCTTACGAATTGGTGAAACGGTGTATAACGAATCTATTGCGGACCACGGCATCCTTTGCCCGGCTGTTCACCCAGGATCGGGTAGCCGATGGTTGTTTCAAGAGCAGTCGCCGTAAGGTCCGCAACCACCCCCGCTCTATAGGAAACAGTACTGCTTCCAGACTCCCCCGACTGTTAGTCAGAGTGCGCAATCGATTGGCTTATGCCGCACGGTGCGCAGACCGTCCAGGAGCGCCAGAAGGTTGATTCCCAGGGGAAACTAACCATAAGGCCAGAGTCCTACCCAGGCTCGCACTTCATGCGTGGAGGCCGTCGGATAGGTGTTGAACCGTGAGTGTGACCAACCCTGAACAGAATGGGTCTTCGTGGCCAACTCAGCAAGGGCCTATTAACTCCCCTGACATGCATATATTACAGTCTAGTTACAGTTAAAGAAAAAAATGTTCTGTGGTCTAGCCTTCGTTGGACAAACGAAACGGCCTATAGCCACTCGACTGATAAAACACATAAAAGCTGTTAAAAACGTTCAGCGAGAAAAATCGGCGATCTGCAAGCACATATTGGATGGCGGAACTAACCACTGGTTGCAATCTAAAAACCCCATTGTGCTATCCAAAGAACAATTTTATTTTCCCCGTATGATCCGGGAAGCCATTGAAATAAGATAACCCCGAACATCAATAGATATGACGGATTCAAACTCGACTACGTGAAACCCTCTTCTTAAAATTTCTCAATGCCTATCGCCAAGCTCAATGATCTAATACAGGATACAATGAGTGTTGAGTGCACGGCGGATTTTCGAAATTCGCGCGCGCCGAACCCGCCGCCCCAACACCGTTATAATCTACGCAGTGGCGGCAGCGGTATACGGCCCACCGGCGGAACAACAAATTGACAGCTCTTCAGTCTGCCCTAGATAACGGCGGTTGCAACGTGGCCGAAACGTCGGGTGCTACAAAAATCACGCTGTAAATTTGTTTTTATCTCATTTATAATGTCAAGCAACCACGACAGTCTTCAATTTCATAAAAAGTCAATAATTCGAATGGGTACCTACGAAACGTTATTCATCGTGATAACCTTAAAATAGCCAGTAAAAAGTTGAATAATCAAAATAGAAGCCTAATAATTGAAATAGTCATTATTCGAATAGATATACATACTAAAAGTTAATCATCATAATATACAAAGTGGCCAGCAAAATGTCAAGTAATCAAATTAAAGCTACATTATACATTTAAAAACTAAAAGTACACATATAGGATGAAATAAAACAACCAGATAATAAAGCTCTGCTTTTGTTAGTATTTTTGGAAATCATTGTCTCAAATTCCGATAGATTATAGAACAGATGGCTAATAAGCATCCCTTGATAATCATTATCATTTAAATGGGTAAACATTTTAAAAAGTCATGTCCCTCGAATTCGGTCAGATCATAGAAAGGATGACCTATCAGCATTTTCTCAATTATTTAGGCTTCCTCGGTAGGTAACTGATCAAACCATAGAGTAATAAACGATTTTTTCCAAACTTATTCGTAGCCGTTTACGTATTTCTTTAACTCGTTTAGAGCTTAGAGCTCAATAAGGATACCTTTATCCTAGTGGTTCTCTTATCTTCGCTGCATATGTTCCTTTATTGACACATTCTCTGATGCTTCATCAATTTCGACCATCTTCCCCGTAACCCCGACCGGTGTGACGCGTCACACCGATAAGGGGGTTATCAGTTGTTTGGCATCACAAGTTGTCGCTACCACACTGACAGCCCGTGCGAAGCTGTATTGCAAATGATATAGGGACTCCCTATTTGTGCATGTCGGTTGTCAGGCGACATGTCTTTTGTCTTCGCCGGAATATTAGAATCTAACCCTTTAACTACTAACGAAATGTATACGTGGGCCTGTAATGATGTCATTTTGATATTCTAGCATAGACGTATATAACCCTTTCAGACCTGAGATTTTCCAAAAATAGAAGACCTTGGGTCCTGAACAATTTTTTGTCTTAAAATTTGCAAAAAAGTGGTAGATCCTGGTATTCTAGTCTTAGTGAATATGAATATTGTGTTTTTTGTGGAAAATATACCTATTATTATAAAGATACCTATCGTACATCTATCATATAAACCGTACCCCCACATTTGTTTAGGTAAGGAACTCATGATCACCCACGCAATTGTGTAGGCAGTGTCTGAAAGGATAGTGGGGCCGGGGTCCAGGAGACTTAGACCCCCCCCCCCCCCACCGCACACCAGTCAATCGAAAATGCGATTGGTTTGAATTCTGTTACTTATTGCCGTTTATTGGGATTTTACGTTTGGTTGGCATTATTGGATTGTATGGTATGACCTTTGCGGTATCTGAGTTTCGCCCAGAACTATGCGGTACTCGAGTACTGTAACGTATGTACTTTTATGAGTACTTTTTATACAATGTACTTGTAATTGACGCATTTTAGGATGCTAAAATGTACCCGAATACCTACATCGCGGCGTTCTCGAGTACATTTCTATGTGCATACTCAAGTACATTTTCATGTACTCGAGTATTTGATGTACCTACTCGAGTAGGTACATTTTGACATACATTGCCCTATGCAGTAATATTACTAAGTTTTGGCCAGTAATTCGAGCAAAATTTAGTTTTACACTGTAACCTCATCCCAAAAATAAATTTAAAAAATTTACATTCATGTAAGATTCATCACAGATCATGCCGTAAGATTAATCAGTTTTGGTCAGGAATTCGACTAAAATTTAGTTTGACACTGTAACCTCACCCAAAAAAATTAACTCAAAACATTTACATTGCCTTATGCAAAAAGATTACTAAGTTTTGGCCAGGAACTCGACCAAAATTTAGTTTGACACTGTAACGTTATCCCAAAAAATAAATTTAAATTATGTACTTTATTTTACTTTATTATTATACATTGCTCTATACATTGCCCTATGCAGTAAGATTACTAAGTTTGGGGTAGGAATTCGACCAAAATTTAGTTTGACGCACTGTAACTTCATCCCAAAAAATAAATTCAAAACATGTACATTGCCCTATGCAGTAAGATTATTAAGTTTAAGCCAGGAATTCGACAAAAATTTAGTTTTATATTGTAGCCTCATCTCAAAAAATAAAATTAAAACTTTTCCCGTGCGAAGCCGGGAAGACCAGCAAAGCTCATGATATCTTCAAATTTAACACAATATATTTTTAATAAACTGTCCTTCACATATTCAAATATATGAAAGATATGTTTTAACGGAAGAATTTTATAGTAAAAACACATTTTTAAACTCAAGCTTTTATTAGAGTGCTCTGTCCCGCGCCAACCCTGGTTGCAGCAGCCATACCATAGTGGAACTTAGAACGGGCTATCATGATTGAATGCTATACATAATTTGGTGTTCGTGCTGTTGATCTTTAAGGAATCATCTCGTTGGAAGTCAATCCTGGGTATAGCAGCCATGTCGCGGTGAAACTTAGAACGGGCTATCATAATTGAATGCGTATACAAAATTTCGTTTCTGCGCTGTTGACGTCCGTTGAGGAGTCCCCTAGTCGGGAGCCAACCCTTGGTGCAGCAGCCATGTCATGCTGAAATTTAAAACGGGTTATCATAATTGGATGCGTTGTCATCGGAACTAAACCAACACGTAAATTTCAACTTTAAAGGATAAAAGGAAGTGGTTAAAATTGCTCTGTCCCTAGCCAACCCTGTGTGCAGCAGGCATATCATAGTGGAACTTATAACGGGCTATCATAATTAAATGCTATACAGAATTTCGTGTCTGTACTGTTGACCGTTGAGGAGTCCCCTCGTCGGGAGCCAACCCTGTGCGCAGCAGCCATATCATGGTAAAATTTAGAACGGGCTATCATATTTGAATGAGTACACAAAAGTGTGTGTCTGTGCTGTTGACCGTGGAATAGTAGCCTCGCCGGGAGCCGATACTGGGTGTATAATCAAGTTATGCTCACCATAAAAATGCATTATCATCGGAACACCAACATGTATAATTTCAGCTTTATATGACAAGAGGAAGTGGTTCAAATTAAGCTTGCATGATTTGACCTAAACAAATTAACAAACATTGCAAGGTAAATAAAAGCATAGAGACATACATTCAGTGGCGAATTTGCAGTCTTGGCCGCCCTAGGCCCCATGCCATGTATCAGGTACCAGCCGCCCCTTTCTCAGCACCCATCATATATACTACATAATGAATATAATTTTTTGCCAACTTTTATCGAAATCGATTCAACATCAGTTAAGTATAATAGCTGCCAGTTTGTCTTTTTTCGAGGATTCAGGGATAATTGCACATTTGAATAAAACATTTCAAACGGTGTTAGGTTTTATTTATTTAAATAACTAAAGGTTATTCTCATACAAGATATAATAAGTGTTTTACAATATGTTACAAAACTCGTCTGCACGTGAGCGCAGCAAAATCATTAATTAAATCTTCGCAATCCGATTTCCTTAAAAAATTAGCTTCTATGTTAAGCAAAGCAAGATCGTTTAACCTTTGCTCCGTCATTTTTGTGCGTAAATAATTTTTAACTCGTCGCAAACAAGAAAACGATCGTTCTCCAGAACAGTTACTGTCGGGAGTAAACACACACATGCGTAGAGCAATATCTACGTTTGGGTAAATGGTTTGAAGACCTTCAG
Organism: Micropterix aruncella; assembly: GCA_944548615.1. Lineage (NCBI taxonomy): Eukaryota > Metazoa > Arthropoda > Insecta > Lepidoptera > Micropterigidae > Micropterix > Micropterix aruncella. The sequence goes on from OX155965.1 coordinate 23,131,190, forward strand.
TTCGTAACCGTTTTTTTTATTCTGCAGTGAGCGCGAAAGTGGAGGCATTCTTCTGAAAAATTGTTCTTTAGATATTTAGGAACTTTGAGTTATTTCTTGTTATCATGAGTGATTTTTTTGCCAATTTTGCCAAGATTGGCCGCCCCTAATATCTGGCCGCCCTAGGCCCGGGCCTACTGGGCGTTAGGGCAAATCCGCCACTGCATATTTTTTTATTTTTTTATTTCAAATCAGTTGATAGGAGTTCCTACACTTGGTTATGTCAAAACTAATAAAAATAACAAGTATAATATTTAAATAATTACCTATTAAGGTATAAGATATGAACGTCGGTATTGCAAGGTATGATCGTTGAACATCCAAGCGCAGATTTTCTAGGTTATATAGAGGAAACAACATTTTCCAATATTTTCAATCAAAATTCTTACATAATTTCGTAAAATTTTCATGTGGACAATAGTACTAAATAATCAAACAAATATTGGATAATTTAACAAATTATCATACGGAAAGATAGTTTAAAGAAAAAACACAAATACAAACAAATCAGTAATAATAATTATAGTCAATAGCCAATAGTTAGAAGAAGAAAAAAACGCAATTGTAAAATAGTCAATAATAGAAAGAATAAGGAATAATAATATTCAAGTATAATAGTCAATAATAGAGCTGCGAAAAATTGATATTGTCGAAATCCTCAATGCTATAAATGGGATTTTTAGTCAAAATACCCTGTACCTTTTTCTTACATTCAATGCAAAGAGAGTCATGCATCGAGATTCATGATTTCACAATGCATCAGCCGCTACTTCTGCCATGTTTCCACTCTCCAATCTGGCCAAACAATTTTGCAACGGTTCCTATATAACGCGCGGTCGCTTTCGCAGCGGACTCGCCGAAAAGCCCACTTTCCTTATAAGGTCATCCCTTTTTTCGAAGCGGGGGCCTTACGAAAGTAAAAGAAGTGTAATTGGACATGTTAAATTGTCGGGGATTGTGATCAAATCACAATGTATGCGCGGTGAAGCCCCAACCAATCGTGCCGTACCCACCCGGCCCACCGCGCTTAAATCATTCCTTATAGGTAAGATACACAGCACTTACGAGGCAATAATTAATTAAAGCTGCGCTGAGAGTCTGGCGAGGTAACACGAAATCGAAGCGATCCCGGAAAACGTAGATAGATAGTTTTTAGATTTGTCTATGGTCGCTTGGTTTTATTTTTCCGGCTTACCAACCGACGAGGAGGAAAAGTATTATGAACGGCCAATTTTTTTTCGTGATGGAAATATTTAATTTCGAGCTAATATTTCATTATCCCCTAAGCCGGTTAGACTATTTCCAGGTGTATTCCTCCACGATAGCGCCCAAATTTGTTATGCAGGCATCATTTGGTCATGGCAAGAGTGGAAAAGTGGTCAAAATCGGGGAGCGCACTAGTCATATATCATCCTCGAAATATTGGACTTGAGACTTGAAATTTAGTACACAGATGCCTGGGTAGGCCGAAATGACATTGTGAAATTTTGGTTGAAATATCTCATATACAAGCTGCACTAATAATATTGAAATTCCGCCTTACATTTTAATGCCGCCCGATGCTAGCCGAGAAACGAACCGCGCCGCCCGAGGCGGTTGTCTAATGAATCCTAAACCAGTTCGTTCGCCTACCGAGAGAGAGCGCTCATCGATTTTATTTATGAAATTAATATTCAGATGAAATCAGTCCTTGGCTATTTACCGGGAAAAGTCTTGGAGTCAACACAACCGATTTTTTTATTACGTACGATACGAGCACGTATGATCAGTTTAGGTTTATTAAGTCAGATTTTTTAATTTGAAATATTGTTTTTTAAAAACAAGGAAATTTTGATTATGTCGAATTTAAGTTGGATAGAAGAATGTCTAAAAATAAAGAGGAAAATATACAAGGAATCATTAATGAATTAAAGTATACAGTCTAAATTATACAAATCAAACACCAAAAATTCGGTGTTTCGTTGGCCGTTTCCTAATAATCATTAATGAATTAAAGTATATAGTCTAAAATATAAATTATACTAATCAAACACCAAAAAATCGGTGTTTCGTTGGCTGTTACTGTGGTACTATTGGTGCATTTTTCTCCGTAAACGGAAAGAGTTGTTCCCAACCATGCCACGAAGAAAATTGCACGCATACAAGAAAGGATAGTATCCGTACTGCTTGAGGCCGAATAGGGATCTCAGAAATCTTTTTTGTATTATACTTTCCTGCATCAGAGTAAGCTCCTCCTGTGGATTCTTGACTGACTTGAATGGCTTAATTGATTTCTATCTTGCTCCTCAATATCAAGCCTTATAGCAGTACTAATATATTTTTTTGAATTTACTTTATATAAAATAAAATAAGCCAATTGGTAGGAATCCCTATTCTTGGTATATTCAAATTCATTTTAGAAAATATGTGGTTTAATTAATTTTTATCCAGATTGACTATCTTTTTAAATTTTAAACTTATTTTGTGAAAACAGTTATTGATTGAATTTATAATTTAAAAAATAAATATTCTAAATCAAACAGAATTATTGGATAATTTCACAAATTATTATGCAGCAATAAAATAATGAAAAAAATACAAATAGTAATAATATTTATCAATCATATAATAATAATATCAATCGCAAATAGTCAGAATAAGAAATGACAATAATATAATAGAAAGAATAAAGAATAAATACAATAAAGAAATTCAAGAGAACTGAGAAAATCCGATATTGTTAAAACTCATAAGGAGGTAAGGGGGGGAGCCTAGTTTAGAAAGCCAAAAAAACATGTTTTTTTTTAAACGAAGTTGAAATCTGATCATGAATCTTTTATATCAGTTTGATTAACATTTGAATGATACAAATATTTTATGTAATAGTAAAAAAACTATTTTTGAGATATTGAATTGCAAATGTTTCTACCGCTGCAGAAATGACGGTATGTGCTTGCGCGCCGGGGTAATAGCGAGCAAAATTTTGTCTGAAACAACAAAAAAAATACATATGTATTTTCTAGATGAACTAAAAAAAATAACTGAAAATTATCATTCAAAAAAAAAAAATACATCGATTTTCGTCCCAAAATTTTGCGTTTAACCAGTAAAAAAATATAAAGACATTTTTTCTTTTATGTTTGTTCACTTCATATAGAAGATAATTTAATGTTCTTTAAATTTTTTTTTTTGAACGACTTGATTTGTCAATTTTTTTTTGTCACCTGCGCAATACTGCAAAATATGGTTTTGAGAAAAACGTGTTTAAAATTTTCTTTGAAGAAAAGTTGTAAGTTTCTTACACGTATGTACTGCAATCTGAGACTATCAGCTATTCCAGAGGTAAACGATTATTGAATGGATTTTAACTTTGAGTTTTATTTTTTTAATGAAAAACACGTTTTTTTGCTCGTCTAAGCCAGGCTCCCCCCTTAATGCCATAAATTGGGCATTGCCATAAATTGGGCATGAATTAATGTTATAAATTGGGCATAAGCCATTTCGACATCCGAAATCTCTAATATCCGTCTATTCATCATTGATTAGATCGGTTCTGGAGTATGGATCAGTGATATGGAATCCGCTTTACAGTCACAGCGCGATAGAATTGAACGAGTCCAAAAGAAATGCACTCGTATGCTATCGAACAAATGTGACCTCAGAAATATTCTGAAAGGTTATGTAGAGCGGCTTTCTCACTTCAACCTAATAGACTTATAAACACGTAGGACTATAACTGACATAACCTGTCTCCATAAGCTTTTGCACAATCGACTAGACAGCCCAGCTAGTCTAGAAAAGTTCAATTTCGTGTGCCACCGCGACTAACGAGGAGCTCTCAAACATTTTCGGTTGTCACTTGCAATACCAACATCGGATCGAATAGACCTCTTGCCAGAATGTGTAGCGTTTTTGATTAATCGTGTATAGGATTAGATGTGTTTTATGATTCCATAAATATAATAAAAGATTTGATCATACCTAGCCTATCTCCTACTTTTTAAGATTTCACTAACTGCCATCCTAATGTACTGTATTATATCATATTATATATAATAAATATTATTATCCAATTACTCATACTTCTATTTTGCTCTATCCAAATAACCTTATTAACAAATTATTTCTTTTCTTACCCTTATATTATTATTAGCTTTATTTTTTTTTCTACTATCAACGTGTTCATGTTATTTCTATGTTAATGTGTAATGCAAGCATTGCAAACTATTCATAGGATAGTAAATTTGTTTCGTTTAAATATGTTTTTAAGATACTAGTATCATATATTTACTATCTGTAAGTTTGCTATAAAATAAAATAAAATAAAATAAATTAAGGATTTGGACAGAATCGAATATTAATATTATTGCTGAAATCATTATCATCATATCTCAGTCACTATCATTAATGCCATTGTCTTCCGAAGACGGTTTGAACTAGTTTGAAGGTGCCATCGACCTTCCTTCCGGGGTCCTCCCCTGCTCGATCCACGAGAGCGTCGCTCGTCGTCGCGACGCATCAGCATTCACGAGAGTGCATCCAATCGCACTGGAATTAATTCAGCGGTGAATTCGATCGCGATATCGGCAATTAGCGTCTCGACCGCTAAATAATTTAACCGCCCGCCGCTCGTTTTCTTTAATTAGACCATTTGAATTCTCGCTCCGCGGCAGAATCTCGCCGATGGCACCGACATTTTTTTCCTCGATTCTTTCAAAGGGGCCGATTGCGATGACGCGAAAGCGATTTGTCCGAACGAGGCGAAGAGTAATTACCATTGCGAATTATTTTACCATTTCCGATAAAGTCAATCAATTTCAAGCACTGCAATGAAGCCGCTGAGAATTCCCTCTGAGTAAATGATTTCCATTTTATATTCCTAAGATATCAAAAAAATAAAATATCACCTAATTATTATTTTTTTGTAATTTTTGGCCGCTAACATTTTTTATTTTATAAAATTATTCAATATCAAAAAAGATTTTGGCAAAAACAAAAATATAAAAAATGACATTCGTAAGGATTTTATCAATCCACTAGGTTGTATAATTAATCTGTTCTTGGGTGATAGTATTTAAAACATAGTGAATTCACTTTTAATTTTTTTTTCTTTTATTCATTGAGATTGCATATTCATTCCAAAAAAAATAATAGGCAAATATATTATTATATTAAGTAAATAAGATATATAAAAAGATAAATGAACAAATAAATATATTAACAGTTTTTTATGAAATAATTCTGGTTTATATATTTATCCATATATGTAGATGTATATTTCCGGAATTAACTCAATCAGACCTTTAACTTGATGATAAACACGATATATTTATATTAATTTATTGACAATTGGACAAGTGGAAATTTAGATAATTACTTACTAATATATATTTTAACAGATATGGTACCCTATGACACTCGGGATGACATAACGATTCTAAAAATACTACACACATCTAAATCGGTTCAAGCGTTTAGAAGTAATGGTGGAATAAAGAAACGGAAAACATACATAGATGAACCCTGAACACATACACTTCTTTTTTGTTGGGCAGTCGTGTAAAAAATAGGTTTTCATCGACATGAATATGAAGATAGGTACACAATATGATTGATTATATAGCGTATTAGATTGATCAACGTCGTACTATAATTTCGTGCGTCGTGTTCAGGGTTCATCTATGTATGTTTTCCATTTCTTTATTCCAACATAACTTCTAAACGCTCGAACCGATTTAGAAGTGTGTGATATTGTTAGAATTGTTATGTCATCCTGAGTGTCATGCGGTATCTAAACTGTCCAAATGCCATATAAATACTTGTCTAAATGTATAAATGTAAATAAATTTAGTGTCAAATGATAGGTCTGATTGAGTACATTACGGAAATATATGGTACATCTGTTTATATGGATAAATGCATAAACCACAAATACTTTATAAAAGTATTCATCTATGTATGTTTTCCATTTCTTTATTCCAACATAACTTCTAAACGCTCGAGCGCTCGATGAATATGAAGATAGGTACATAATATGATTGATTATATAGCGTATTAGATTGATCAACGTCGTACTATAATTTCGTTCGTCGTGTTCAGGGTTCATCTATGTATGTTTTCCATTTCTTTATTCCAACATAACTTCTAAACGCTCGAACCGATTTAGAAGTGTGTGATATTGTTAGAATTGTTATGTCATCCTGAGTGTCATGCGGTATCTAAACTGTCCAAATGCCATATAAATACTTGTCTAAATGTATAAATGTAAATAAATTTAGTGTCAAATGATAGGTCTGCTTGAGTACATTACAGAAATATATGGTACATCTGTTTATATGAATAAATGCATAAACCACAAATACTTTATAAAAGTATTCATCTGTATGTTTTCCATTTCTTTATTCCAACATAACTTCTAAACGCTCGAACGCTCGATGAATATGAAGATAGGTACATAATATGATTGATTATATAGCGTATTAGATTGATCAACGTCGTACTATAATTTTGTTCGTCGTGTTCAGGGTTCATCTATGTATGTTTTCCATTTCTTTATTCCAACATAACTTCTAAACGCTCGAACCGATTTAGAAGTGTGTGATATTGTTAGAATTGTTATGTCATCCTGAGTGTCATGCAGTATCTAAACTGTCCAAATGCCATATAAATACTTGTCTAAATGTATAAATGTAAATAAATTTATTGCCAAATGATAGGTCTGCTTGAGTACATTACGGAAATATATGGTACATCTATTTATATGGATAAATACATAAACCACAAATACTTTATAAAAAACCGTAATAAAAATCAGATATTTACTTGTTTATTTTTTTTAATGCATTTTCTTGTTATAAATTCTACCATATTAGCTCTTCCACTTGCACTGCGCTTGCATAGTCGTATCTCACTCGTATTCATTCACTTAATGCCATGTACTGTTTTGCAGTGTATAGTGAAAAGGTTCTGTTACAAAATATGTGTCAATATGTCAGGCCAGATTAAATAGAGGTACCTACATGGCCGCGACGGACACAACACCGCCGCCGTCTCGGAGCGGACCGTGGAAACCTCTCGTCCGTCGGGTTTTCCATACATGGAGGCATTTTGCGAGACCTTACATGGTCTTGGGTATTAAATAAGCCGCACAGCTTCTCTGAGCTCGCGCGCGTGTATAAGATATTGCTTCGCCTTAGCACAACACCTACTGCCAAGTATATGAATCATTCATATACATATGTGCCGTCTAATTCCAAACTCCGTCAGATCCAGATTAGTCTATACAGTAGGATACATTTTCTGTTAATAATAAAGATTAATGTCATAAAGGACAATGGGCAAAAACGTATGGGCGCTGGGCTTTGCTTTTCCAATAACAATAACGTATTTACCATTAGAAAGATCTATTTATCGAAAATATTTATGACTACTGCAATTTACCTCAATTATGAACCATATCGGAGTGTTAAAGTTTGGAATCTTCCTAATTTTGGCGAATTACACGAAAACCCCAATTATTTATCTAAAATAAATAAAATACAAACGGAGCTGCCATGGAATTCACCGACCGAAGTCGGGTCCCTCATATAGTGTTATTACACTTCTGAGGGGTGAGCAGTGGATTTCGGACTAACGACCGGCTGTGGTAAGTTTAAGACACCTGTCTTGCCACATATGAGCGTTCACCTTACCACCCATTCACTCCCCTTTCGAAGCCATAGAATTTGAGATGCGGAAATCGTGGTTTTAGATATTTTTTCTAAGAAGAAGTTGATTATTTTCCTGGAGAGACCAAGATCTTTAAAAAGGTGAAACAGAGATTTAGCTGGCAGGCCACGAGCGCCAACTTCCACCGCGTGAAGGTGAACAGTGAAGCCGTTCCGGGTGACGGCATTTGCGAGATCATGGTATTTATTTAATTTGTACTCGTGGTCTTTTGGGATATTTGATTCCCATGGAACAGTTAATTCTACGATAAGGGCCATCTTCCGAGTTAGAGAGTAAAGAATTATATCTGGACGCAGGGCTGTGCATCCGAGACTTTCAGGGAATTTATACTGCTTAGAGACCGAATCGACCTCCAGAATCCAATCTGAAGCTTTCTCAATTATTGAGAAAGGTTTTGTAGTGAAATGTTTTTTGCCTTTAGAGCCATCCCGCACAAACTGTATTGGGGGTTTGGAGGGTACTGTCACACCCTTGTTGGCACGAGCCACTGAGAGGCTAATTACCTCGCGAATAACAGCAAGGACTTTGTCGTGGCGGTAAGTGTACCGTCCTTGATCCAGGGCCACCTAGCAGCCAGCTAGAATATGTCTAGCTGTGCAAGGGGTGTTGCTACAAAGGGGACATGAACTATCCTTGGCATAGCTCCAATGAGCGAGGTTATTGGGGTCTGGAAGTGTATGCTAAAGGCATTTAAATAAAATTTCAGCATCTCTGGCGTCCAGTCATACAACATTACTTTCCAGTGCATTGGAGGAGGAATACAAAAGTCTCCAATTGTTGTCCAATCAAAGATATAATAATAATCTAATATGTATTTTTAAAATATATATTTTTTAAAATATAGGCAAATAAATAGTATGACTATTTATTTGTTTATTTACGCTCAAGACAAAGTTGTATAATCAGTGCGTGTTACCGGCTATGACGTATGCTTGTGAGACATGGACACTGACTGCTGGGATGATGGTGCAGCGTAACATGGAGCGAGTCATGCTCGGCATATCGTTGCACGATCGAGTCCAAAACGAGCTTATCAGACAGCGCACGAAGGTGGTCGACGTGTGTCAAAGAGTGGCCAAGCTGAAATGGGCTCGGGCCGGCCACTTGGCCCGACGACACGACGAACGGTGGAGCAAGCGCGTTTTGGAGTGGAGACCCCCGGCTAGGCAGAAGAAGTGTGGGCAGACCGCCGGCCCGATCGTCCGATGACATCAAGGAGCCAGCTGGACCTGTTTGGATGAGGGAAACGGACAACCGATCCGGATGGAGAGTGATTGGAGAGGCGTATGCCCAACGGTGGGCGAATGCGCGCTGATGATGATGAAGAAGAAGAAGGCAAATAAAAACATTAAAATCAACACCCTGTGATGGTGTTTTATCTCCTGTTACTACAAATCTTTACTTTTTTTCAATTTTATTTTTATTATGTAATCCTGAATAGTGCTTCTGTAAATTGTTGCCTAAAATTTAAAGCTAACTACTCCAACTTGGAAGAAAATGTCACTCTTTGTCCAACCAAGTATTCAAAATAAATACTTTGCTTAGTATAAAAAATATATAACTTAGATTTTTTAAAATATTTTTCTGATTTACTGTATGACTTGCCCTATCACCCGTGTCCGGCTTGACGTCGACTTCTGGGACTCCTGTATAGTTTGTACTCATATCGTATGTACTTTATAGTTTCGGGTATTCTGCGTCGGTTTTCGATTAAACAGTTAATAAAAATACAATGCCTGGATGTGTTCTAGGGGATATCAGATAATTAGCCATATTAATAGGATATAATCATTGACTACACTACACTTTATAGTCAATGATATAACTCAGAAACGGCTTATAATTGAGATCAGTCGTTGTTGTAATAAATGTTCTTCATAAAGAGATCTTGTCATTGAGATAAGATTTACAGCTATTGGAAAAGTGGGCGCAAAATGCCTATTCTCTTTTATGCAATTTTTGGTAAGTAAAATTGCTATTGCATATTCATTTTAAAATATTAGATTGTGCCGGAAAATAGGATAATATTAGCTATATTATCCTATTTTCCGGTTTTGATATTCAAATTTGGATCTGGCGGGTTCTGTTTATGTAACACCATGGATACATGCATTCCAATATAACACTGTGGATACCTCATTAATCTGAAACTTACTTAGTCTTGACAGATTTCCAAAGGACAAAAAGTGCAAAATTGTGGGTAAAGAGTAACACGCATATTCTATTGTTATATAGTTGATAGTTGTCAGCTACTACGATCATAGTTGTCAATTACTACGGGCGAACCTGCCACCCCAGGAATCTATAACGATATCAGATCATTATTTCTCCCATGGAGTGAACGCAGAGACTTAGGGACCACCCTAACAGGTACGTGAGAGTCCAACGCCTTACCGCGTGGCACTGGGAAGTTAATCCAGCGGTCAGCCTCGCGCCCTCACTACCAGATTCGACCGGATTTCTCCGTCCTCCCGTTTGGTCACGAGTACGAAGTCGCTTGCACGGCCTTTACCTGTTGCTATTCAGCGGTAATTCAGTTCGAGTTCATCGTGGACCATAGCGTTCTTTGTCCGTCTATACATACCACTTGGGATTGGGTGGCGAGCTAGTCGTTTCAAGAGTAGCTGACATTAGGTCAAAATCCACCACCGATTCTTAGGAAACGTATAAGATCGTTTCCAGACCTCTAAAGTTATTCTCCGGAGAGCACAGTCGATTGGCTGACGCCGCACCGTGCGCAAACCGCTCAGCAGCGCCCGAAGGACATCCCACAGGAGGACTGATCCACCTGCCGGCGCATAGGAAACGGAGTCCTTACCGGGTTCCGCCCTATTCGAGGAGGTTACTGGATAGGAGCTGAACCGTGAGTCGAGCCGACCAGAAATAATGAGCAGGTCTAAAAAACTCAATTGCACGAGAACCATTAGCTTCCCAAACACATCATATTATATCGTTAAATATAAGACAAAGTCTTTCTTAGAAAGGCAGACAGAAGACCGTAACAGGGTTGCAGGTCCTACCTAAATAAAGAGCCTATTTTAACACGCTTTTATTAGTTTGACCTATATGTATGAATCTATCATCTTGCAAGTCGAATTTCAACCACTTCTGACCAGTCGTATCAACATGAAACTTGGCAATTGTGCGTAGACAATACAATAACATGGTACCATCGATCTGATCTGATCTGATGATGGAGGCGGAAAGTAGTCACAGGAACTGCATAACCAAATAAAGTATCCGAGCCGTGTTTGGGCTTGTCGGAATCGAATTGAGATGTACCTACTCTGGTCATGAATGATTTCCAGGGTCTGATGAAAGCCGGAAGGTGACACCGGAATTCTATAGCGGAACAACGCATCTTAACCGTGTTTAGACTAGTTAGAATCGGCTTGAGATGTATTCTGGTCATAAATGGTTTCCAAGGTCTGATGACGAAACCGAAAGGTAGGCATTGGAACTCAATAACGGATAAATGAATGCTTGACGTATTTCGGCTTCTTGTCATCGTCTTGAGATGTACTCTAATCATGAATGATAAGATTGTGATAAGACTAAAAGTACTTTTTAGTATTATCACGTTTTGTGATAAGACTAAAAAGTAAAAAATAGCGCTGTTTTTTCAAATCAAATCATTATAATGCTTCTCAGTCAAATATTTATATTGTTATGAAATATTATGTAACCAAACAAATGATAGAAAAAGCTCCCCACACTTTTACACTCAAATAATATACAATAGTAACAATACTTACAAACATGGCTAATGGGGCGCTCTAGACGATCAAGCATGCTTGTCAAGTATCGCGTCGCGGGCTGGGAAGGGATCGTGAACCGCAGGAAATATGCATTTTTTTTTTATATTTACCAAAAATGCCTAATTTTGTAGTTTATACCAGGGAATCACGTCATTCATCAATCAATTACGTTTAATTAACCTGACTCCCTGGTATACAACTACAAAATTAGGCATTTTTGGTGAATATTCAAATATATATTTGCATATATCCTGCAGTTTACGATCCCCTCCCAGCCCGCGACGCGAAGCTTGACAAGCATGCTTGATCGTCTAGAGAGCCCCTTACACTGTGCCTTACGGCGTAAACAGTGATAGCGGTGGGTAATTATTTTTTGCTTGTTAGTGCAAAACTTACTAATGCGTGTTTTTTTAAGTTTTTGAAACTATTATATTATTATGCCTAGCACTGTTTCGCTTTAGGGACTCTCTAGACGATCAAGCATGCTTGTCAAGCATCGCGTCGCGGGCTGGGAAATGATCGGAAACCGCAGGAAATATGCAAATATTTTTTTTAATATTTACCAAAAATGCCTAATTTTGTAGTTTTATTCCCGGGAGTCACGTCATTCATCAATCCTTTACGTCTAATTAACGTGACTCCCTAGTATAAACTACAAAATAAGGCATTTTTGGTAAACATAAAAAAAATATATTTGCACATTTCCTGCGGCTTACGATCACTTCCCAGCCCGCGACGCGATGCTTGACAAGCATGCTTGAACGTCTAGAGAGCCCCTTAACTCCCTATGGTAACTCTAATCGTGGCACGAAGTGTCTCGATATCGTGAAATCGAGAATTTGGCAAGCTCGGTTCGGAGAATCATCCACGTCGCGGAGTGGTTTTTTTTTACAAAATCACGATCCGCGCTTTTGGCGACACGTCAGTGTATTTTGGTCGTTTTGTCCTGTTTGGAGAGAGCGCCGTGAACCCGGCAGAGCGCGGACCCAGACCCCACAAACTGATTTTTTTATAAGGACACGATGTGGAGATAACCCGAAACAAGTCGCTGAGAGCGACTGTATTCGCGATTAAGGTAACGGGTATAGCCGCGCCGCAGTCATGTCTGAGTTCCGCATTCAATTCAATTTCAATTCAAGTTCAATTCCCCATTATAGAGTTCAAGGGGCAGCGACAAGAAAGTGCAAGAGTTTTGTAAAAGCTGATACTTTCAGATCAACTAGTATTTTGGCCGTAGAATGATGGAGTAGAGTCAGCGGGTCAGACTCCGGGACACCTGGCTCTGGCGTACATGAAATGTGTAGTTGTAATTAGTACTTCCAAAGTGTTCTGGAAAAGCTGAAAATTCACCAGTAGACAGTGGACGCAATACAGAACTCGAAACAAATGGTCAGACTTCTTGACAATATAATACCTGGCGTCAGCATTACTCCATATATGTCACAAAAATTAAGTCCATTATATTGCGCGCCATATTAGACTGATGCTTAATAAATAGTTACCGACAAATAAGTCGGTAATAGCACGGGTCGAATTATCAATTTACGACGACAAGAATATAAAACTTTTTTTTTTCTCGTCAGAACTGCTTTTAAGGGGACTACCTAATAATTATCTTTCAGAAAAATAACTAGTTATGATAAGTTGGGGTTAGGTGTTCATAGTATTCGTTTTTTTAAACATATAAAATTATTTCTGCATTTCAAAATATACAAAATAATACCTAATAACATTGGTACATATTAAGCAGATTTGATAAAAATATTATTATACATTCACATCATCATCATCCTTATCATCATCATCACCAACACATAAGAAAGGCAGTCTTACCATGTTTAATACAACTTATTTGAATTGTGTTTTATATTCTTTTGTTTCTTTCGCGTATTTGTCATAATATCACAATAGGATACGCGATACTAACATCCGGATAAATCTGTTATTATTTATGTTGATTCTCTATGCTTTCTTGAAGCGATATTATGTAGTACATATGTATCTGTAGATCCAGCAGTTGCACCACCGTATCTTTTTCGATATTTTTATATTTACCGGATAACACTTCCATTTTGCCTTTGCTATCACATAATATGATTCCTTTTCCCTTGTAATGGACTTAAGGGCCTTTTTCCTTGTAATAGAAAAGGGCGTAACGGTCCGCGATAAATTCGAACTGAATTACCGCTAACACCAGGCAGATGCCGCACAAGCAAATTCGAATCTGCGAACAGACTGGAGGACAGATAAACTTGGCGAAATCTGGTAGTGACGGCGTGAGGTCGACCCGCTGAATTCACTTCGGCTTGGGGACGGGCTCGTTGGTGGAGCTAGACAGTGGACTGTCTTGTCCGCCAAGACTTGGCGTTCACCCCATTGGAGATAGAACTGCCTGAAATCGCTATAACTCCCTGGAGTGACGGGTTCGCCCGTTCTGTTGGCACCCCAGATGCACTGAAATCCCGGTTTGCTCGCATTCACGTTACGCTGCGCACAGTACAGTTCGAATGCGCGGGAGGCGTGATTTACCTTTGAGACAGTGTCGTGTTCGGTTTACATTTTCTTTATTTATTCTTGGTAACTCCTTTTTCTTATTCTTCCTCATCGCCCGCGCGCAGTTGGACTCTTAATGAGCGACAAATGCGACAACTAATTAATTGTCTCCAATTTTATGATAACAACAAAACGGAATGCAGATAGACGGAAGCCACGAATACCCAACATTTTAATACCCATGTAAATTTAATGTAGGTATATACGTAATGTACTTTTATCTCAATTGCTTGATTTTATAAGCACAATGTTTTTGTTCTGTTATTTAGCAGATCAAAAGATGTTGCACTCTCAGTGTCCGATGTCATATCTGTAGTGACTTATGATGATGAACCATGTAACATTTCAATCAATAAACATTTCTATTTCTGAGATTCAAATGACGTCAAATAACAGAAAAAAAAACTGTTGACTTGCCTAACAACCTTTATTCAAAGATGTAGTCTTTCAAACTTTTACATTTTTATCACTGTATAGAAAACAGCGTCTTTCAGAATCATCAGTTTTTATTACGAGGAAGTTTACCCCACTACTAGCATTTTCACTGGTATATAAGCACGTACAATTCACAGTAAAATTTACTGTTTTCGTCAACGTTCTAACTGGTAAGCCATCTCGCCTTAACTTCATATTGAATAATTAAACGTTAAAATATTAAAACACTCTGTTTATCACACCACGTGTAAACGCCGAGGAAACATCAAGCTGACACGAACCGGGAACTCCGATCATCTAAAACTCACGATATCATATATTTTGTTTTATTTATCTATGTATCTTATATATCTTTATTTATTTATTTATTTATCTAAGAATTAATTACTATAAAATATTGGTTTTGCTTTAAAAAAATAACAGGAACCAAATGGCAAAACATTAACCTTTTGCTTATTTGATTCTGTCACCTAACTGGGACTAGCCCGTTCTAGGATGGACAGGAAATATATCTTATATATCTATCTTATATAGTTTATTTTATATATCTTATACATATAATTATCTATATATCTTATATCTTTATATCTTACATATCTTATACAATATCTATTTTATATTTTTTTATAATATATATATCAGCGATTCCCAACCTGGGAGTAATTACCCCAATAGGGTAAAATGGGATTTTCTAATGGGTGAAGACAAGGATTGAATCGTCTTTCAGTCAGAGAGTACATTCTATCAGGAAATATTTTCCTGATTTAAAAAATCGCCAAGTAAATGCTTGGGTGCTAAATGATGGAATATGGAATATTTGGAATATATAGGAATATTTCCAGATACTGACATTGAAGCCAAAGCAAAGCACATTTCCACGGATTTCGCGAAGATAACACACCGAAAATAGATTTCGAAAACACACAACTAACTGGCAAGGTGGCAACCACCGATAGACGATGCCTTTCTGCCAGGTCGGGGACAAGGACGTATCCAGGGGGGGGGGGGTGCAGGGGACGCGACCCCACAATTTTTTTTGAGTAAAAAAAACATCGAAAAAATGAGAATCTGGGAGAATCCGCGACCGTATGTACCTTGTCGGGCATGCATCCACGGGGGGGGGGGGGGGGGGAGGGGCGGTAGTTGGGATTTAACCCCCGAAATCCGATCCGATTTCAAAAATGCTTTCGTCGATAATGGAAAGCTCCATTATCGACGAGAGGCTATATTTTATTGTGATAAATATTGGTTTTCATTGCAAAATCACGATATTTGTAAATTAAGTCAGAGTAAATAAGCTGGTGAGTTGTTTCTCGGCGTGCACCGACGAAACGGTTTGATATACATATGTGAAAACAAAATATGACAAAAACATCTAAAAAAAGTCGCCGGCGGCACATATCCAACATTTATATAAAGGCTTTTGTCATCGATATTCTTTTGTCTTTAAAAAATAAGAGAAATAAGTAGGCAGAGTTTTTTGGGAGACATTAGCAATAAAATAAGAATCATTGTCAAAATAAATTAATCTATCATCACGGGTGTTAAATAGAGATAAAATTTGCCATTTACTGTAAGTTTTTGGATGATATAGTTTCAGATATATCATGAAAGTAGTAGCGCGTGCAAGCACCTCGAATACCTAGCGGGCGGCGGCAGCTGCTGTCCTAGCAAGGTCAGCGTTCAGCAGAAGGCGGCGCGGGTGGCAAGGGTGGTACGTCTACGAGATAGGTAGCGTGCTTCTGAAGGGGGACGTCTTGCATTATATATACTACTTATATCTAAAGGTAGCGCTTAAAAAGGCTAATAAACGCCACCCTACTTAAATTATTTAAAAAAAAAAATCGAAACCAGCATTGGCCGAACTTAACCAAATATTAAAGATATTGTTAAAACTAAGCAATATGTTCTCTCAGTGACATGTAGGTATCGATTAACGCATCTCACTTCTTGATTTAATACAAAATGGTAAAAAACAGGTATTCTCTATGTTTAATTTTAAATGATTAAAATTAATTAAAAATATTACTACTTTTTCGTAATTTAAAAACAACCAATAGCTAATTAATTGTTTTTTTAACTAGACTTTTATCTAACCACTATGGGAAATAACCTTAAAAAGGTTGGATACCGCTGATCTATTTATATATTTTTTGTATATATCTATATTTTTTTGTATACTTCTATATTTTTATATGTATCTATATCACATCTTAATTTTATTATTCTATATTTATTTATGGTCCCGGGTGGACATGATAACTTAGGCACAGTAAATATTATATTTACTGTGACTTGGGTCACTGAAACAAGCAACACTAGTACGTCAAAATCATTGTGTCAGAATCTTAGTCAATAAACGGGCATAATTAAAGCTTTCGATTGGAGCTTCTCTCGGAAAGTACCAGCCAATCAGAATACGTTTATTTTCGACAGTCGTTGTTTTATTCCCTGCGTCTTTCGCCCCGGTCGCGGTGGTTCTATTTCCTTGGATTTGTTATTAGCCTCTTTTTTATTTTTACCCGTTGTTGATGGGTAAGGAGGGATTTACATAAGTGAGTAAAAAAGAAGTGACGTGCTGGTCCGTTCGTCTAATACCCATTCTACACGTTGGCCAATGTTGGACCAAATTACTAAGGTGGAAGCGAGTTGGCATAACTATGACGTGTGAAAATGTATGGGAAAAAAGCGAGAGAGCCATAGTCAATATCACAGCGGGCGTGAGTGTAAGCCCGCTGGGTAACACTCCTGGCTATCTCGCGGTTAAGGCGTTGGCTTCTTACGGGCATGTGGCGGAGCTTGACGGTGGACTGTTTTGTTCAAATCTTATGCGCTCACTTCAGGGAAATAGAACGACTAATCATTAAAACTTCCTGAGGTGACGGGTTCGCTCGTTGTAATTGACAACTCTAGTTAGTCAATATCACAATGTTAGCTAATGAGTAGAGTGGGCATAACAAGTCTCGTGACCAGGCCATAGCCATTGACATTATTTCAGGTGTGGCATCTGAGATTGAAATTGAGGCGTTTATTTTACTCCAGAAATCCATTCGTACAAATTTCCCCAAAAATTGTAAACGATCGATTTCTCAGCCGCTGCTTGGGCTATATGACCTGTTCGTTATCTTGGGTCGGCTCAACTCACGGCTCAACTCCTATCCAGTAGCATGCTCGAAGAGTGACGAACCTGGACATGCGGAAGTACATAAAGAATCGTTCTTCATCATATTCCAATTTCTGCAATAATGTATGGTACTTACCTATTCTCCAAGCTTTGCTCTTTGTCTATTTATCTCATGAACCCAATATCTCTTTTTCTCATCCTTTTTTGTGGTTTGGACATATTCGTTTAATAATTACAAACAGAGTCAATCGTTCTCAAACTCACTCTCTGAATCGGTAAACATATTTTACAGCTGTTGTACACAATACAATTTTAGGTGCACCTTCTGAGAAGTGACACCTGTCGTATATCGGTCGACGAACCTGAGTTAATTAGGCCCGTGACGTCTGCCACTTGGCTGTTTTGCCGTTTTTTGGTGCTTCTCGTGAACCGGTCCATTAGCTCGGTTTGCAGGATGTGGCGTCACAGGGCTGGACGCCCTGCGGCAGGATTCCGGTTGTTTCCATTCTATACATTATGGAGGACTGGTTCTAGGATTTCATACTGCGTGATGATTTTGGCGGCTTTCTTTGGGCTGGATACCACCTTCGCTATAATTTCCAGCAAATCGCCAACTGTTATGGTCACGTACTCCTCTTTGTCCACTCCCTCGAATTCGAGGGGGCGCACTCGAGGCTCGAACCGGGGTGGCGGAAACATCGCTCTGTCATGATTGTATTGTCATGGGTCCCTAAAAGACGTGGGGCCCATAGGGCGGTGAATACTTAGCTTATTGGATAATCCGGCACTGGTTGCGTACGTGGGCTCTGTTTGTCTCTATCCATAACGGGTGTTAAGGCGTGAACAAATTATCGGACGCGACTGATGGACGCGGTTTACTGACGCGTATTAAAGGTAATCTGTATAATGAATCTTTACTGAAATGTGCAAATTATTGAACGTAAGTCGCGGACGTGACCTTGAGGGTTCGGACGTCGGATATAGATCCGCAAGCCGCGTCCCAAACGACCTTGCATACTATCAGTTGCGTCCGTAAAGGTGCGAACATATTTATTGGACGCGTCAGTCAGCTACGGCTTGCGGACGCGACTCAAAGATATCTGTGTAATGAATGTCTACTGAACCGTGCACATTGTCGGACGTAAGTCGCGGACGTGACCTTGAGGCTTCGGGTGTCCGATAGAGATCTGCAAGCCGCGTACACCCCGTCCGTCCCGTCGCGTCCGTCAGTCCGTCCGTCAGTCGCGTCCGTAAGCCGCGGCTAACGGACGGACGCATCCGATAATATGTTCGCCCCTTAAGTCGCGTCCATCAGTCGCGCCCGATAATATGTTCATGGCTATTATTACACGTTCAACCTGGCATCAGTTCAGTCCGTGACGTTGGTCAGACTGACGGGAAACTGATCGTTTATCGCGTTAACTGATGGACTGGGACTTCTACTAACACTTTGGTGCGGGTCGGACGCGTTTGTCGTGATCGTCCTCGTTCTCGTGGTGTATGTGTTTGTGCCGTCTGTGAAATTGTGGGTTGCGATATTTGTGAGTAACATATATATTATTTGTAAACGCCATTACGGTGAAGCTCTAATTTCACAGAGTGAGCGGCTTTTTGTTCCTTTTTTTGTGACTACCCCCTGTTAGTTTTTTCTTTTAATTTTATTTTCCCGTGACAAGTATGCGTAATAAAAAGCCGGTTTAGTCGGCGCGATGGAATTAGGATCTGGGGGACCGGTGCGCCCCGGCACACCGGTCCCATCCCTGGGTTTCATTCCAGAAACTAATCCCTGTTCTCCCATGTCCTCTGACGCTATGGATGCGTCGTTAAACGTCGCATCGGTAGTGGAAGTAAATACCATTCCTCTTCCTAAACCCTCTCCCTCTCCGCCACCTCCACCCAATAGATACCTTGATGGTGCCAAAGGCCCATATATAGCATACCTTCAATATTCCCCGCCAGCAAACACCGAGGAGGAGCTCGGTGCTGCTAGAGGCAATATCAATCCCATTGCCATTGGCAAACTTTTATTTGACTTTAAAGTAGCAGGTATTCTAAATATTAAAAAAATTGGACGCAACCGCATAGAGGTTGCTTTTAGGACAGGAAAAGATGCAAACGCTTTCACCTCTCTTACTCTTTTAGCCCAACATAATTATAACGCGTTCATTCCAGCGTATACCACATTCCGCGCTGGTTTGATCAAAGGTATCGAAACCTCCCTTACTGATGACGAGTTGATCGAAGGCTTTAATGCAAGCAACTCGATCAAAGTTCGTAAAATTCGACGCCTAAACTATAGGGATAAGTCGAACGGCGAGTCCGTTTGGAAACCCTCCCGCACGGTTGTTGTTACCTTTGAAGGCCAGATACTCCCCGAAAAGGTTTATCTTTTTTATAACTCCTTAGTAGTTGAGCCGTACGCCTTACCAGTTCTTCAGTGCCTAAATTGTTGCCGATTCGGGCATAGCCGAAATACTTGCCGAGCGAGAACTCCACGTTGCTTCAGCTGTGCTGGCGGGCATTCCGGAGCGGACTGCAAGTCAGAGACCGTGGAATGCGCAAATTGTAAATCTCCCTCACATTGTGCAAACAATATCGGCTGCGATGAATACCTAAGACAAAAGAAAATTAAACATCTGATGTCGACGGAAAATGTATCATATTTCGATGCCGCTTCTAGGTTCAATAGAAAGCCCCTTTTCTCAACTGTAGCATCTTCCTACCAACCTGCCCCGAAACCCGTTATCGAAAGGCCTGCTTACCGCCCTCGGATTGTCGTTGTGGACCCTCCTCGGTCTCAACAATCCAGAGGTACCAAAAAAAGAAAAATTCGCTCTCCCCCTATAGCGAGCATTAGCAGCCCCAGGTATGCCTGGGATAATTTCTCCTCCCCCAGCGGAAATGGCGTGTGTTTGGATAACCCGCACCGAAGCCCCGCCGCTAGCATCGCATCTATTATTCGAGCGACCCAACAACAACTGCAGGCACTGCAGTCCGCCTCCGGGCCCGAGTTCTCCTCAGCTACAAGCACGGTTTCTACACTTGTCACCGTTCTAGATGACGCTCTCGAAGCATTTGAAGTGCGAAGCGGCGGGTCTCCCGCCGCCTCCGACATTGTATGCGAGTAACTATCACTTGATAGTTACTTCTCTTTAATTCCTCTTAAAAAAATCTATCTGTCTTAATTTTACCTATATCTCATTTTTTTTTTTTTTTACCTTTCCTTATACTTTGTATTATAACATATTAATATACCTGTAATAATATGGGTGTAATAATCCAATGGAACTGCAGATCAATCCTCGGAAAGAAAGCCGAATTCATGAATCTCCTTGACGTTCTCAATGTGGACATCGCAGCACTAAGCGAAACTTGGCTAAGTACATCCGTCGTGTTCAATATTCCTGGCTTTTCCTGCGTGCGCTCGGATCGAAGAGATGGTCACGGAGGCTGTCTCATTGCCATAAAGAACTCTGTTCAATTCACAGTAGTTCCTGTGCCCTCACCGGGCCCTAATGCACAGGTTACGGCGGTGAAAGCCAACGGGATAGTGTTCATCTCTATATACATCCCACCTTGTATAGTCGTCAGAAACAGCTGGTGGGATTCATTGCTCTCATCCTTTAAATGTCCAGTTTTCATCCTGGGAGATTTTAATGCTTACTCAGGAGTGTGGGGTTGCGCGGTTTCTGACCGACGTGGTTCTGCCCTCTTGGAGATGATGGATGCTCATCGCCTTTGCATAATCAACGATGGATCGCCCACCTTAGTGACCGGACCCAATGAGAGGCCCTCTGCCGTTGACCTTTCATTTTGCTCGCCGTCGCTTGCTCTGATATCCTCCTGGCGCACCCTCCCCGACCCACTGGGTAGCGACCACTTTCCTATTTGTATAGAATTTGGTCAGGAACTCTCTCGACGTAACCTCCTCTGCCGACGGTCCCTTTTTAGAGTGGATCCGTCATCTGACAAATTTGGCTTTTTCCTGAGAGACCTTGAGGTTGCTGCTACAACGCTTCCTCCTATTATACAGGGACATGAGGATGAATGCTACGACGCATTTGTTGAATGCATTTCTGAGTGCGCTCGGAGACACATTCCCTCGACGACGGGACGCACGTCGACTCCAGCTTCACCTCCGTGGTGGGATAAGGAGTGTACGCAGGCGGTCGCATCCCGGAAATTTTCCTTCCAGACGTATCGGCGTAACCTATCTTCTGTTACGTGGAATGAGTACAAGAAGTCAGCCACCGAATGCAAGCGGCTCCTAAAACGCAAGAAGAGAGAAGGCTGGAGTCGCTTCTGCACCAGTCTCTCTCCCAATAAACCCGCCTCCTCTGTATGGGCAATGGTGAAGCGATTCAGAAAGGGACTAAATCAACAACATAATAACGCCATTCCGGACCATGTGCTGGAAGACTTTTCTGACAACCTAGCCCCGCCCCCATTGCCCCAACAGTAATGAGATTCTTTCTCCTCCGCTGAGTAAAGACAGGTGCCCTCTTGTCGACACTCTCTCTTTGGAAGGTCAGTTCATACCCGAGGAACTTCAGGCAACTCTTCGCCAGCTAAAGGACAGCTCGCCCGGAGAGGATTTAATCCCATACTCGTTTCTATCCAGTGCCCCACAGCCTGTCGCCGATTATCTTGTGCAACTGCTCAACGTATTTTTTAATATGGGAAGACCTCCTTCAGCATGGAGGAGCCAGATCATTATTCCTATTCCTAAGCCTTCTACCGATCCGTCGACCCCCGCTTCTGCACGATCATATCGGCCTATCGCACTGTCCTCGACGCTCTGTAAAATTTGTGAGCATTTACTGAAGAATCGCCTGGAATGGTACCTCGAGTCGTCCCGGAAAATGTCCAAGTCCCAATTCGGGTTCCGCAGTGGCCGGGGGACTTTGGACAATATAGGCATCCTTACTACGGATATCCGCCTGGCGCAGATAAGAAAGGAGTATCTGGTCGCTGTATTCCTGGATATTAAGTCTGCTTACGATAATGTCCAAGTTCCCATTCTTCAATGCAGGCTCACCAAGATGGGGGTGCCTGCTAATATGGTGCGATTTATCTGCAATATACTCAGAGAAAGGCGGTTGACTATTCAATCGCCCTATATATCGCTCAACCGCACAGTATTCAAGGGCCTCCCTCAAGGTAGCGTCTTGTCTCCGTTGCTATACAACGTTTACACAAACGATCTCGAAAGGACGGTTGTGCAGTATTGCCGAATTCTGCAATATGCTGATGATGTGGTGCTGTACCAATCGTCGCCCTCGCTCGAGACGGCAATAGTTAGGGTATCAAAGGCCCTTGAGTCTTTGGACTCATACCTCACCGATTCGGGGCTGGAGATCTCCCCATCGAAAAGTACGGCGGTGATTTTCTCAAGGCGTAGAATTCCTCCTAACTTACGTATTGGGTATAATAACATATCTATCCCGCTCAGATCTCAAGCGACCTTCCTGGGTGTTACCATCGATAGTAAGCTACTTTGGACACCTTACATCGATAGAGTGTCCACCCGAGGAGAAAAAAACCTTAATATCATAAAAGCAACGTGCGGGGTTTGGTGGGGATCCCACCCTACTACCCTTAGACTCCTTTATAACGCACTTGTAAGGTCTCAAATCGATTATGCTACTTTTGTCACATATCCTCTCTCCAAAGCGTGTCAGTCGAAATTGAATACCCTACAATATAAAGGACTGCGCCTGATTCTTGGAGCTATGAAGAGCTCTCCTACCAATGCCCTTCAGGTCGAGGCTTCAGAGGCCCCAGTAGATATGAGGTGCCAGAGCCTCGCCGAAAGGTTTTACCTTAAGCGCCTGGCAATGATCTCACATCCGCTGGTGCCCAAACTTACGATTCTGTCATCGTTATTGAGCACCGCCTCCACTCCAGCAGCCAAACTCCCCCTCCTATGCAAGAGCCATCGGTGGCTAAACACGATCCCGCTCAACTTCTGTCTGTCACTAGAGGAAAGGCTTGCTGTTCCTCGAATATTCCACCAATCTGTTCTAATTAAAAAGAAACCCGGTGAATATCAGCCTGATAATGGTCCTCTCTTCAACGAGCTCATTGATAGGAATTGGCCAGGGTGGAATTATATATTCACAGACGGCTCTAAAGCAGACGATGGCTGCTATGTTGGCGCCGCAGTCTTCCATATGAACAGCGATAACCACATTCTCATACGACTTCCAAGCATAGCCTCGATCTACACGGCAGAGAGTATCGCCATACTGAAGGCGCTACAACTTATCGAGTCGTCTGATTTAAAATTTACTATAATCTTCACCGACTCGTTAAGCCTTGTCCAAAAACTTGGATTCCCTTCTCTCAACAACAAGCCATCCCACATTGAGAACGAAATTCGACAGAAATATTGTAGTTTGGAGACGGCTGGTTTTCGTGTGATTCTCTGCTGGATACCTGGTCACACGGGGATAAGAGGTAACGAGAGGGCGGACGAGCTTGCGAACACTGCCAGAACTTTCGGTGGTGCTGCCGAGTGCCGCCTACCACTCTCGGCCCTCTTCCCTGTTATAGATAAAAAGCTCACTAACAAATGGGCTCGGAAGTGGCAAGAGTCCTCATTGGTCAAAGGTAAGAGATACTCTCAAATCCAAACAGAAATAAGGACCAAACCCTGGTTCCACCACCTACCTTTCACCCGTAAGGAAATCTCCACCCTCTGCAGGATGCGCATCGGTCATTGCTGCACTCCCGCTCACCTCAACCGAATACATGTCCTCCCTTCTCCTCAGTGCGACTGCGGTCATGCGTTTTGCACTCTGGACCATCTGTTCTTTAATTGTCCCATTGTCAATAACTATCCTAACTTCATTTCGGACCTCTTAAATCTCAAAATTCAGCTCCCTATTAGTATAGACTTTTTATTATCTCTCAACACCCCCAATGTCTACAAAATCATCTGTAAATTTATTAAACTCAACAGTATGTCCCTTTAATAATAATTAATGAATGTTCCTCCATAGAGTGTTTGTGTGTTAAACGTATATATGTATTTCACTATATCTATTATTATTCGATTTTGTGTTCCCGACGGAGTGATGTCTTAATTGTTTCAGTGACGTCCACTAACACAAAAAAGTTTCCTGCTATTTCAACGGCACACTTGGCAGAAATCACCCTCTTTGGGTGGAGCCATCAAACAAAAAAGAAGAAGAAGAAGAACTGATGGACTGAACTGATGGATTTTCCAAACAATTTGATAATTTCTATCAGTCTATTAGTCAGTTCATGATAAGGTCGCGGACTGAATTTATGCCAGATTGAATGTGTAACACCCGTTCTACGAACTGGCACAAAATTACCAGCACCTTCCCGCGAAGCTGTCACAAGGAAAAGAAGGAGTAGACTTTTATTGCTAATTTCAGTCTATAAGACCGTCCCGAGAGCTTTATCAGATACTTTCCAAGATCTACTCCCACTATCCTTTCCTGCAATACTTATGTCTCATCGTCTAAATTATTAACTAAATCATTCCCTAACAGGCATCCCTTCTTACGTTTATCCCTGTAATGTCCATATTGTGGTTCCTATGTTACGTACTTAAGGTGATTCGTCGCGGTCCGAGGAAACTATTCTGATAATAGATGGCGATGTAAGCAATATTAACAGAAAAATACGATTTTTAGCTCTCTCAGTGCAGTAAAAATTACGAAATAAATTTACCGGGAACTTTACATATACACGGTTCGATGTACTTCGTATCACCGCGATAATCAACCGCATTACGAAATTAATGGGGAAAACAGACCAATTTCGGTTCAGAACCGAAATTGGTCTGTTTTCCCCATTAATTTCGTAATTCGGTTGATTATCGCGGTGATACGAAGTACATCGAACCGTGTATATGTAAAGTTCCCGGTAAATTTATTTCGTAATTTTTACTGCACTGAGAGAGCTAAAAATCGTATTTTTCTGTTAATATTGCTTACAACGCCATCTATTATCAGAATAGTTTCCTCGGACCGCGACGAATCACCTTAAAACAGTGTTGTCCCTTCTCTTTGTCCGTAGGCAAAGATAATTTAATAATGAGATGTGGAACTCCATACAAAAAATAATGAAACATAAGCTTTCCGTCGCCAACAGCACGTCACTAAATTCACACAAACATTCAAACAAATGACGTCTCAACTAGAGAGTAACGTGAAAGTGTCGCGTCAAAGCATCGATATCGACACTTTTCACTATGAGCACTCGAGCGCATCCCGGAACCCAGATTTCATCGTAGCATAAAATCTGTTGTCATGGCGTGTACCATTAAAGCGTACCAAAAAATGAACGCAGTTAAATACCACAACATGATAACAGATTTTGAGTGAATTTCAAATAAAGATAAACAAGTTGGTAAACTTTATTCCTGCAATATGTATACAGTGGTATATCGAGGGCCTCAAGATTAAACGTATATACAGAATTTCTAAAATCGACTTCTCGGGTCAAATCACCCTATTTTGAACAACATAATGAAATTATTATCGTTTGATAAATTAGTAGGGTGAATCATTTTTAAGTATTCAATATTACGTACAACAGTATAAATAGGATAGAAACGAATTTACCGAGCGAAATTTGTAGCACCCGACGTTTCGGTGACGTTGCAACCGCCATTGTCTAGTCTAGACAACGGCGGCTGCAACGTCACTGAAACTTCGTGTGCTACAAATTTCGCGCGGTAAATTCGTTTCTATTCTATTTATAATGTCAAACAACCGCGATAGTCTTCGATTTTATACATACAATAGCGTTGACAAGCGTCTCTCCTGTAAACTGCATATTCGTATATACGATTTTTCAGCTTTAG
This sequence comes from Micropterix aruncella, assembly GCA_944548615.1. Lineage (NCBI taxonomy): Eukaryota > Metazoa > Arthropoda > Insecta > Lepidoptera > Micropterigidae > Micropterix > Micropterix aruncella. The sequence goes on from OX155965.1 coordinate 23,157,648, forward strand.
GCCCTCGGTATATTTGATATTTAACAGTCCATTTTATTTACATGGCATTATTTGACAGCAGTATACGGTAACATAGTAAGGAAATTATTATACTAGGTACAGTGTACTTAAAATTAAAAGTATTAAAAATCATAAACTTTCTTATTTTCCATTGTTACACAATCACAATTTTGGTCACAATCATCCACATTTTTCAACAAAACTCAAATTAATAATACAAACAAATATTATTTCTGGTAATTTCAGATTTTCATGGGACAAAATAAAAAACTTGCCCTGAATCAGGATTTTAAAAAAGCAATAAAGTAGCTATATACCAATGTACATTAAATTAACCACAGTGCATGATAATTAATAACTAACAACGATGTGTTTTAATTTTAACTATCATATTCTGTTTCTGAAGGGCATTTTTTTTGTTTTTCATACAAATGCTATAAATTTGTACAAATGTACATTAAATTAACCACAGTGCATTATAATTAATAACTAACAAAGATGTGTTCAAATTTTATATGTCACATTCTGTTTTTAAAAACTGCCTAATATAAAAACATTGCACAACGTATTAAGGAAATCTAATGGAACCGAGTATTAACAAGAACATAGAAATCATAATCTAAACATATCTTTGACCATTGGTGACTAGGTACTGTCAATCGCTTTGATGCTTTTCTTCAATGATGACCATGTACATTCAGTTTTCTTCTTAAAATCAGCCAATAATTTTCATTCCCTCGGAGCAATGACTGAAAATAAAATAAAATATATTAATCATTTATATTTAGCAGTGATAGATCGTATAACAAAGTTAGGATGTCATTCACAGAAAGGAGGTTTCTGCACTGCTGACTGCATTGTGAGGGTACAGATTTCATTCAAGCAGATGGTGGACTTCATAAGATTTATAGGCAGATCATAGGCTAATGGCTGGCAGTCGGTTTATGGACTGTCGTTTTCGAAATATATATGCGGTCCGTTTTGGTGAATCTTGGTGATTTCATCATATACTTTTGAACCTTTTTATGTGGCTGATCTATACAGTGTGAGATTTTAATTAGTGATATTCTTGAAGTGGGTGCATAAAGTATTACCAAATAACCACATTTTGTTAGGAATTTTTGGGATAAACACAAGAACATTCTTTTTTTGGAAAATTTCAAAATCTTGACTGATCAATAAAAGTTTGACGAGCATTGAGCGCGTTGCGCCATCTGGCAGTATGTAAAATATCGCGAATGTTGTTTATACGCGATATTTTACCTATTGCTAGATGGCGCAGCGCGCTCAACGCTTGTCAAACTTTTAATTATGTCATTTCCTTTTTAATCTTTTTTTTAATTTTTTTTTAATAGTTGCTTTTTTGCTCAACTGATTCACCCAGTTCAAAGGTGTCACTAACTAAAAACTCGCTTGTATTTTTTAATGTACAATACGTACTACATTTTCAGCTCTTGTATGCTGAAGTATTTCGATAGACCCGTTATAAAGCTATTGTAATAGGCCGTTTACTCTCGCGCGAGGCGCGAGGCGAGACGCAAAACCATATCAGTAAACAAATGGAACAGAGGCAAAGCTTCTAACGAGCGTACAAAATGTTTACCTACTTGCTAGAAGCTTTGCCTCTGTTCTGTTTGTTTACGCACATGGTTTTGCGTCTCGCCTCGCGCCTAGCGCGAGAGTGTAAACGGCCCATAAAAAGTGTAAGTAATTTTCTGGTGTTATTAATTTCCACCGCGGTTAAATACGAAACTGCTTTTACTATTCGGTTTTGGTTGTTGCATTCATCGGTAGCGAATGACGAGGAAATCATAAGTGTCGATATCGATAAAAATAAAATCAAACACAACTCTACAAATCTCCATGACAAAACCTAACCTAAACTGTCAGGTCAACCTCAAAATACTAGAATTATTAAAAACGATGATTCTTACGCACTTAATGCACTAATATCAGTTGCCACGATTCTACAGCTCATATACGTTAAAAGAAACCCGATTTGGTATAGGAAAGAGTGAAACTCACCTGTTTTGGTCCTTTGTGGAAAACGCACATAAAAACATAGTCTTTACGTTTTCCGGGTTTCTTACAACTTATCAACTACACCTTAAACACGAGACACATCCTGTGTGGAGGTCCAGCAATTTTCAGCCACTTTATGCGCGAAACGCCTCCAAAAATTTACGTAAACAGACGGGGGGCGCCAGTTTTGCATGCGGCAGTCTTGCACAAATGTCACTTTTGACAGTTCCAAATCTGTTGAGGGCAGATTTGCAGGAGGCAACCTTGCAGGCGGCAACCTTGCAGGCGGCAACCTTGCAGGCGGCATTTTTGCAGACGGCATTCTTGCAGAAAGCAAACTTGCATACAAACCCGAAGTTAGCAACGTTTGAGAATGGCGCATTAGGACATGATTACATGAATAAAATAATTTTATATTATTTTACAAACCAAAAATAAAGCAGTAAAGCGGTCATATGTTATTAATTTTAAATTTAGAAAAAGAAGTAGCAAATTATCATGTCAGGGTAAATTAAAGTGGTGAATATTTTTACCTCTCCACATTTAATTACCGGCATCCTAGTAGTGGATGATTCAGTACATCAAACTAAACAAAAAAATGTTTTAAGTTTTTCTGTTAGGTTAGGTTAGGTTAGGTTTTTCTTTCCCTAAAATCGAAGTGACATTAATTACCGGCATCCTTGTAGTGGATGATTCAGTACATCAAACTAAACATTAAAAAAAATGTTTTAAGTTTTTCTGTTAGGTTAGGTTAGGTTAGGTTTTTCTTTCCCTAAAATCGAAAGTTGATTGCTGAGATCCGCGATGGAGAGGACACTCAAAGAAGTGGACTGGTTTCCCTACCCTGACATAGGAAAACGCGGCTTTTGTCGATTACTACTCTGGTAACACTAAATTTTAAATACGATGTTTTGCTTCTAACTTCATTTTCTGCAAAAATGCCGTCTGCAAAAATGCCGACCCTCGAAACGTCAGTTTGACATTTGCAAAACTGCCTTCTGCAAGATTGCCTTCTGCAAAACTGCCGCCTGCAAGAATGCCGTCTGCAAGATTGCCGTCTGCAAATCTGACTTCTGCAAGTTGCATCCAGATTTGCCGCATCCAGATTTGCCGCAAGGCGATTTTGACAGCTAACTGACGTTTCCCGATTTGCCGCTTCCAGTTTTGCCGCATTTATTCTGTCGTTTCCAGATTCGCCGCATTCCAATTTGCCGCATTTTATTTCGCCGCGTCCAGATTCGCCGCGTCCCATTTTGCCGCAAATGAAGGATGCTTAGGCCACGGTTACATAAAAATTATTTTTTCGAAAATGTACCACTAAATAATATTTTTTTTATCTCGATACATACCAAACCTGAACTAATTTTCTCAGTTTAAAACCGTATGTATCAAATATCAAAAGTAATTAATATTGGGACAAAATCATTAAAATATTCATAGGTTTTTTGACATGGCAATAAGTGGATCTCCTTTCGCCCACAAAAAGATACTACGTAATGGGGATTCATTGTCATTGATAGGTTTATCGATATTTTTCTGATAAGTTATAGCATTACCTATGGTTTATTTTGGCGTCGCTTTAGTTTAATATGAATAAAACCACTTTCTTGACAATATTTACTTATTTAAACGTAGTTGTTTTATTGTGTACAATAGAACCTTGATAACAGGTCAGGGGGTCGGGAACGGAGGGTTGAAAGTACATGGGAAATAGGCGGAAAATTGAAAACAGGAGCATGTAGAACCAACAAAATACCTATATCAACATTTTTACTTACTTATATCAACAATTATTATAGTGGTAATGACAGTTGTAAAGAGGATAAAACGAATTTACCGCGTGAAACTTGTATCACCCGACGATTCGGCGACTTTGCAGCCGCCGTTGTCCAGGGTAGGCTGACTACTGCTCTGGACAACAGCGGCTGCAACGTCGCCGAAACGTCAGGTGCTACAAACTAAGAGGCAACGGATGGGTCACATTGGTTGCTTTCATTAATCATACTTTAGTATAAAGGCTCATTGTTGAAAATGCATGCTTTTTAAAAATATTTCGGCCCAAATACATATTTGTGCTAACAACATTAAAATATGTAGTATGCTAGATCAAAATCTATATATTAATTTGAAACGTGTTTTTCCTGTAACCGCCATCGAGGTGTTTAAAAAAAGCTCTCGGTCTGTAGATGTGTAATCAAAAGAGAAAAACATAAAAAGTCATTAAAAGATAAAAATAAAAACACTTAAACGTTTTTTGCCTGTGATCGTCAAATTGAGAGAACGGCTAGGATTGCTCCGTGCGGAGGTGGGGGAAATGGTAGGAGGAAGGGAGTGAAGAATAGGCGGGCGGAGGAGGTATTTGTGGAGGGGGGGGGGGGTGAGAGGGGTGAGTTGGGGAGTTAGGGAGAGGGGGTTGGGGGAGAAGGGGAAGAGGGTGAGAGAGAGGGAAAGTTGGAGGGGAGGTTGGAGGGAAAGGGCGGAAGGGGTCGGAGGGAGGGGGTGTATGGAGGTTTGAGGGGGTGGGGGGTTATGGGGGTTTGGCGCACGAGGGTGATTGTCTGCATGCCGGGAAAGTCTAGGAGTGATACAACCGATTTTTTAAAACTCAATATAGTTTAAAATAAATTTTAAAGATTTCAATAATTTCACCCGATCTAGGGAATGTAATCTGTATTGGCACGAAACTTTTTGTTTACTTTCTGCCACACGCCATAACACGTACGCGTCGCTCTTCGATTGTTCCTGACCGTTTTCTCCAAGACCTTGGTGACATTCCTGGTCGTAGCTCAGGTACGCAAGGCACCACAACGCAATTAAATTATTCCAAAGAAATATTATTTTGTACATAAATAAGAATTATGTTTTCGTTTATTTTTGAAACATTACTATCAATATAGTGACCGATGTTTTTTATTCTTTTCTGTTTCCTTTGTTTTTTAGATAATATACTTTTACTTTATTTTCTTTTAATTTAATCAATATAATAAGATTTAACATTTAATAAAAAAATGTTTATGTTTAGGAATTTAATATTTGAATTATAAATACCATGATTTCTAAAGTTTTTTGTATTTTCTACGCCTAGATGGGCAAAAGATAAAATAAATAGAGCCGTTCTGTTTTATGCGACTAATCCTTGCATTTTACATCCCTTCATGACAATTATACCAATTTGCAAGCAAGGAACATAGTACCTACCTATTTTGTACAACAACCAACATTGTGTTTAAGAAGGGGCTGAAAATTTAATGACGATCGGTAAGCTATCATTGATCGTTGTCCATGTTCTTTTATTTTATTCAAAACTATTTGTAGTAAGACGTCTTTTTTGTTTCAATAAACAATATTTTTATCGTTGTTATTATTAATGTATATTAATCTTATCAACCACATTCTTGAATTCGATACGAAATCTGAAACCAGTAAGATGTTGTGTTTCTTAAAAATCGTTTTTATATGATCCATTGTACCTACACAAAAATAAATAAACTCCTTCACGTGAGTTCTGCTCGAACATATGGTTGACTGATATTATGTCCTTTGTATATATGTATTTATGAACGGAAGCCCGATCACAGTGGAGCTTTTTTATCCTATAACATTATCGCTGATATAACCTCAAATCGGTGAAATAATTTTGACAGTTGACATTTATAAAATTGACGGAATTGCCATAATTCCAAACGTTCTGACAAAGCGTTGCAACAAAATCTGCATTGTGAAAACGTCGCTTTATCAACAATTGCATGGTGGCAACACCAAATCGACGTTTGACAGTTTTATGTTGCGGCAAATCTGGATGCGGCTGTTTGGGATTGTAAACTGCGGCAAATCTGGAGCGGCGTAGTGGGAAGCGGCAAATTGGGATGTGGCAAAACTGGAAGGTTCATTTTGCGGCGAATCTGAATGCGGCGAAACTGGAAGCGGCAAAATGGGATGCGGCAAATCTGTAGGGACCCGATGGGACCCAAACAGACGGGTCCCATCAAACTTGCAGAAGGCAGATTTGCAGACGGCAATCTTGCAGACGGCATTCTTGCAGGCGGCAGTTTTGCAGAAGGCAATCTCGCAGAAGGCAGTTTTGCAAATGTCAAACTGACGTTTCGAGGGTCGGCATTTTTGCAGACGGCATTTTTGCAGAAAATGAAGTTAGAAGCAAAACATCGTATTTAAAATTTAGTGTTACCAGAGTAGAAATCGACAAAAGCCGCGTTTTCATATGTCAGGGTACGGAAACCAGTCCACTTCTTTGAGTGTCCTCTCCATCGCGGATCTCAGCAATCAACTTTCGATTTTAGGGAAAGGAAAACCTAACCTAACCTAACCTAACAGAAAAACTTAAAACATTTTTTTAAATGTTTAGTTTGATGTACTGAATCATCCACTACAAGGATGCCGGTAATTAATGTCACTTCGATTTTAGGGAAAGAAAAACCTAACCTAACCTAACCTAACAGAAAAACTTAAAACATTTTTTTAAATGTTTAGTTTGATGTACTGAATCATCCACTACAAGGATGCCGGTAATTAAATGTGGAGAGGTAAAAATATTCACCACTTTAATTTACCCTGACATGATAATTTGCTACTTCTTTTTCTAAATTTAAAATTAATAACATATGACCGCTTTACTGCTTTATTTTTGGTTTGTAAAATAATATAACATTATTTTATTCATGTAATCATGTCCTAATGCGCCATTCTCAAACGTTGCTAACTTCGGGTTTGTATGCAAGTTTGCTTCCTGCAAGAACGCCGTCTGCAAAAATGCCGCCTGCAAGGTTGCCGCCTGCAAGGTTGCCGCCTGCAAGGTTGCCTCCTGCAAATCTGCCCTCAACAGATTTGGAACTGTCAAAAGTGACATTTGTGCAAGACTGCCGCATGCAAAACTGGCGCCCCCCAAACAGACCACCGCCGCTGCGTCATGCCGACATTACGCCGACATGACAGTTCTGTCAATACACGGGTCACTTTTGGGTCGATTACACTGTAGTTGCACAATGGCAGCAGCCGCAACCACGTACGTGTGCGCGCGTGTTGTCACAAAGCTTGAGTCTCCATACAAAATAAGGCTTATATGGGAGTTTCCGCCGGCTGTCCGTAGGTTGGCTACTAACCATAGTTCCAACCCCGTTGTCAAGACAAAACAGGAAACGAAGAAGAATTTCCCATATTGGCACAATCGCCAGCAACCAAGCTGCGTGGAATTGCCACAATTAAGAAGAAGAAGAAGAGAAGAAGAGAGCTTTATCAGTGCCGAGAGCGGCAGAACAAAACTGTCAAAGTATGTTTATTTCTCGCGGTATCAGAAGTAAACTGCGCTTATTCGTAGTATTTTGGCCAATTCTAGCTATGATTTCATGGAAGTGGTAAAAATAATTGTGCGTTATCTGATACGCTCTTCCTAGAATTGCGGCGTTTTGTTTTGGCGGCGATCCAAATCGTGCACACGGCAGAAAGGCGTTATCTTCGAGGATTTTATGACTGATTAGTGCATATTATGTCAGTTTCGCGGAATCGCAGACATGGATGAATTGTTGGTGATCAACGACTGGGTCCAAGATCGAACCCTCGGCGAGGGCACCTTCGGCCGGGTCACGCTATGGAAGAATTCGAGAAATGGCGAGAGGGTCGCCACGAAAATTTGTAAATGGGGCGATAATCCCGAGTTGAAACCGAAACACAGGGAACGATGGACCAAAGAAGTAGATATGGTCGCCAAAATGAATTGTCCGAATATAGTGCAGGCGAGGCCGCTGCCGCCCGGTTTCTTGGAGCAGCTCAGCATCTGCAACCTGTCGCGATTGCCCATTCTTTGTATGGAATACTGCAGCGGCGGCGACCTCCGGCAGACGCTGTCCGCTCCGACGGCGTGTTGCGGATTGCCGGAAATACAAATCAGACATATATTAAACGATCTAAAGAACGCAATCCAATATTTGCACGAATTAAAAATAACGCACCGCGATTTGAAACCGGAAAATATTGTCATGCAAACCAGAAGCGTTATCGATCGAAAACCGGGGCTTTCCAGCCAACACCGGTTTATCTATAAATTGATCGATTTGGGCTATGCCAAAGAGATCGATATGCAATCGCAATGCGCTAGTTTCGTCGGAACATTGCAATATATCGCGCCGGAGTTGCTGTTGACAAAAACTTACAGCAACAGTGTCGATTATTGGTCGTTTGGCTTAGTAGCATTTGAGATCATATGCGGAGTGCGACCCTTTCTTCCGTACAAGACGTACACGACGGTGCAATGGATGAAATACGTCGAGAAGAAACCAAACGAAATAATCTGCATCTTCGAAAACGTTGAAGAAGCCGTTGAACGTTCGCCGCACATTTTTGACGAGAATCACATCTCGTCCGTTTTCAAGAAGTACATGGAGGAATGGCTGCGCGCCGCCCTGGATTGGAACCCGAAGAGGCGCGGATATAGCTCCGATCGGAACGGAATTATAATATTCGACTTCCTCGCCGAAATCATCGCGAAAAAAATCATAACGGTGTTCTCCGTGTGGAATTTCGCCATCGCCAGCTACGAGATCGGCGACACTGACCTCATATCGACTGTACAAACGAGGATTCAAAGCGATTTTAACATCGATGTATCCGATCAATTGTTGATCCCGCTCAACGGCTCAGTCGTCAAACCCGACGACCCAGCTGCCGAATACTACGACGTCGACTTTGAAATAATGTTCTTTTTATTCAATAAAAGTACTCTTATGAACGCTACGGTTTATCCTATCGTGCCGTACAATATTCGAAAGTGCCTTAAAGACACTGTCGAAATGAATCTGAACAACTGTTCGAATTTATATAGAAACGTTTGCTATTTCGTTCACTATGAAAAAGTGCTGTTCGATAATTTAGCATTGGCTTTCCGCGTATTAAGCAAATACTTAAGGAACAGAATCAGTAATATGTTTTTGCTGCATAATAATACGCATAAAGACATTATCAGTATGATTGCGCAGCGCAATGTTCTTGCTAGTATCGTTGAAAACGATCGGGCGGAAATGAATCAGATTGGCGGGAATATGAATAAGGATCTCGTGGTGTATGAAGCGTGTTTGTCGAGCGCGGCGGAACCGGTTGCAAAAGCCGACCTGCTGCTGAGCGGATGGGCAAAGCTCGAAGCGCGCATTGATTCGGTCACGCGGCGCTACCGCGAAGTCAACGACGACGAATTATACGAAACGGTGCTAAATTTATCAAAGCGGGACTTCGAAAACGAGACCAATAGAGCGCTCGCCGCTTACGACGAATTTAAACGAACGGAGAAGGAGGCGCGCGGAGGCACACGAATGTTATGTCGCAAGGCAAAAGATAGCGTTTGTGGTACTCTGAAAGCTCGCGTTAACATTCTTGATCGTTTCGTTCGACTGCCGATCGCACATAAACTGTACGATATAAACAAAGAAGTCATCGCGATTTTAGACGCTTTAAAGAGCACGCCGCCTGTCGTCGAAGAAAGAAAACAGGATATAACGAAACGCATATTAGAGAGCCATAAAATGCATTGGACAATAATTCATAACTTGCTAGGCGCGCAGCCGGCTGAGGAATTACCGTATTCAGTGTGTAATTTCCAAACGGAAACCATCGGCTTAAATTTTGAATCGCCGATGGTATGCTATTCGAACGATCCAGTACTTACTCCAATGCTCCAACAAAACGGTTCCATGCTACGGGACATGCAAAACAAAATATGCAGGAGTCTTAATGAACAGAAAGAGATGGTTGAAAGTATGGACTTTGCCTCTTTTGAAGAGTGAGAGTTACAATTTGTTTTACAAACTATCTGTGATTTTATAACATTTCGACAAGGATGAATAATATCATCTTGGCGCTTACAATTTTTTTAATGTCCTTTCTTATTTTGCCAACAGTTGTATTGGTAGATTGAAAAGAATAGTAATTTAACTATGTGCCTTATAATATGCCAAATCCTAATCATGTGGTAAATCTAAGAACGCACTGCTCTGTCAATTAAGTACTGGGAATCGTTCCGTTAAACACAAAACATTGGCTTAATACATTGAGCCTCGCGATACTATTGTAAATAAACGTTAATTTGTTTGGGGGCCCACACTCCATATGTGATACAGTAGGGCCGCGGTCATCCGAGCCCCAATTAACCGAGTTTGGGGTGAACCGAGGTTGAAAAGGCCACGGCCTAGCCATGTTTTTACCCCTCAACCTCACCCATCTGCTCCAATTTTACTATACAGTACGGTTTTTAAAATGTATATATGTATGTATTGTATCACATTTTTAACTGACTACATCAATATATTCAATAGATGTATTATTTTACTTCATTCACTGCATTTTCATTCATTTTAAACTTTACTGTATGTTTCCCTTTTAAATTACGACAGAGTCCGTGTTGTCCAAGTTTTTGACTATCCTAAGTACCCACAGTCCACCGTACCTCGGATAAGCGAGGAACTACTGTATATATATATAATATTATTTCTCATGGAATGCCCGGTCAACAATGGACTAGTAAATTTCTGGGACCATAGCGTTGAAAATGTATTGATTTTATTAGATATTCCCATATGAAGTGGGCGATGCAGTCCGAATAAACAAACCCCCTTGCATCTTATCATGCAATTCCGTTAATTTTATCCCAACGGGAGATACTAACCCAGCCGGCAACCTAACTACTACGCCACAAGCCGAGGCTAGTTTGCAAATCAAACTAGCCACTAGCCTTAAACTCTTGTTGGTTCATCCATTATTTTTTCAGGAATATATTGTCCAAATTGTCTAATTGAAGCATGTCTTCGGCAACCTTTTTGCGGCCACTTTTTTCAAGAAAATCGGGTCAAACAAATAGTTGGGGAGCCAGCGACATGAAGGTGCAAGAGTTTTGGAAAAACTGATAATTTCAGATCAGACAGTATTTTAGCCATAGAATGCCAGGGTACAGTCAGCAGGTCAGATTCCAGGACACCTAGCGCTGATGAACAAGGAAAGGTGTAATTTTAATTAGTACCTTTAAAGTGTTTTAGAAAAGCTGAAAATTCATCAGTAGACAGTGGATGCAGTAAAGACCTGGAAACATATGGTCAGACTGCTTCATAATCGAACGCGTGGCGTCAGCATCTCCATACCATTATATTGCGCGGCACAATCGATGCGTCATAGGCCGATGCGTGACATGCATAGAGATGCTGATGCCACATGTTCGATTATCAAGCAGTCTGACCAAATGTTTCGAGTTCTTTATTGCATTTACTCTACTGTTGAATTTTCAACTTTTCCAAAATACTTCAGGGCTACTAATTACAATTACACCTTGCCTAGTAGGCCAGCACCTGGTGTCCTGGAATCCGGCCTGCTGACTGTACCCTGGCATTCTATGGCCAAAATACTGTCTGATCTAAAAGCATCAGCTTTTCCAAAACTCTTGCACTTATTTGTCGCTGGCTCTTGGCTAAAACTAACCAACAGCTGTAAGCACACTAACTGACAGATTTTGCCAAAACTACGCGATAAATAAATATATTGCTTCTAACAGCAATTTATTTTGCATAACGTACATGGATTTGTTCTGATCCTCCGTAGGCCAAAATTGACACGGTAGTCGACCCAAAAGTAACTACAAATAACTTTTCGAAAATGAATTGATGCAATTTTATTACCAATTCAAAACAAACATTTAAGTAATAAATGCATTTTATATAATAAGTAATTCAAAATATTTTGCTTATTATTATTAAATCCTTGTTATATATGATATTATTAATGAAATGAATGAAATGAAAAATACCTTTATTGTACTAACAAAAAAAAAATACATGGGTAAAGAAAACTTAAATTCTATTTTAACTTAGTACAAACGGCGGGCTTATCGTTTCACGATTTCTTACAGCCAACCGTGTAATATTAAATAAAAGTATCAATACAGCTCACATACATAAACTTGCTCACTTATATATAATATTATTATATTATTATCATATTTTATTATTATTATTATATAATTAGTGTCCCCCGCATTAGACGTGAAAGTGTGCTTGGTCCCTATTACAAAGAATGACCAGATGGCCTACCTAATTTAACTTTCTGTGATTATTAAATAATACGTAACCAAGTTACTCTGATTTTATGCTTTTATTATAACATATATTTTTTTTAATGTTTGAATGAATTTCTGTAAGCAATCTTGTTTTAAAAACAAAAAATGCACGCCAAAAAGTCAGATTGTGCCGCACTAAATAGTTGTAAAACTCCATGTTTACTACACCACAATCACAATAAAATATTATATATAAAATTGAATTGCTTCTGCGGTCTGGATGAAACGAGCTTCCGGCTGGACCCGGCCCACGGCTGTAGTTCGTTTGTTTGTTTTAACCCCTTCAGCCCCAATTGGCCGATATCGGCTACAACACGATTCTGCATGACGGACCTGTTTTAATTTTATTTTAATTTAATTTGTTTTATTTTATTATGTAATATGTTTTATTTTAATTATGGGTACAGTGGTTTGGCAGTAATTAATGTTTTGGTGAGACAGTGTCATAATTCAATTTTTTTACTAATTTTTGCAAAAATTTTTTGGGACATCAACTTGTCAATCGGCTGAGGGGCCAAGGCCTGAAGGGTTAAATAAACAATTCCTGGTATTTATTTGACAGTATGTGTATGTAACTTGCTAATGTGGGGATTGGCAAAAAAAGAATTCTATCATTAATGCCAAACGGATGAAAAAAACATTGTGTTCTTAGAGTATGATTTATTTTAAAATATTTTAATTGTGAGGAATTTATTATAAATGCTGAGACTAACGGCAATACGAGTTCTCTGTTAATTAATACCTATTTCTAGGAGTTTAATGCATTTATATTTCATTAACGTTGTTTTGAATTTGAAATTACGAATGTTTATCCAGTGGAATAATTAAGTTTATCAGTCGGTGTGAAAACTTTAATATGCAAGTTTTTAAAAATGATCCCCATTAAAGACACCCGGAATAAGCGGCAAACTTACTTATTTCATTTATGCTGTTGATTGTTTTATTGTTTCAATTTGAATATTATTTTTATTGAGAAAGTTTTAATAAAGATTTTTTAACGGATGTTTTAACCCAACAGAACGACCCGTGCTATAGTCCAGCGTTATCCTTATGACCCTAAGAAAGCTAGCCATGGGAATGAAACTTACGACGGCATGTTTTCAACCCTCGAAAATTTCTTTGCACGTATACTAATGTGTAATGGCTTATTCAATGAAGGCGACTGTTTACGCATATAATTACAGTTGCAAAAATTCGGATATCGGCCGCCTGTGAGTTGTCGCAACGGAAAAACCACCGATCGGTGATATTAGCATTCTAGCGGTTAAAGAGAAAAGAGCAACCGATACGTACTGGAGATTGGTTTGAGTAAAAAAATACTGTAAAATAAGAATTTGGCGCGTGCAAAAATAAAGCTTTTATAAACGTCAGTGATCATCTGTTAAGGAAAGCTTCCCGCCTTTTTTCGGGAAACAAGATAATTGTATAATTTCAATCAAGGTGGTTTTGGTTAAAATCGACTAGAAAAAAGGTTAAAACGAATACCTACAGTTTTACCTACCATCATGCCCATTATTATATTACTTTGGTCATTACCGTTAAGTTGGTACCAACCGTACCGTAATAAGAGGGGAATAGGAATATTTAAACCCCGCCTCGGTCGTGATGTCAGTAGGTATAACCATTGATTTTATAGATAAACCAACAAAATTATGATATAAAAATCGTATGAATACCGTTTAACCGGAAACATAAGAAAATGCTATAATTTCAATCTGGGATAATTCTGATTTTGGTTATTACATTTTTTTTCTTAACTATTTTACCTACCGACCTGTATCTGTCTCGTTGTTTAAACCAGGTAAGAACAACCTTACCGCAAGCAAAGAGGAATAGGGGCATTTATCGTTTAAAGTTCCGCCTTGATCAAAAATGTCCGTAGGTTTCACACAAACGAAAATTTGGTATAAAGATCGTATGAATACCGTACTTTATAGGTAGATTGTGAGAAAATCCTAATTTTGTATCATGTCCATATTTGCCCATGAATTGGGGTGAATTAGAAAGGTATCTTGATACTATTTCCGTATTCCGATAAGAATCGGTACAAACGTACCTACTATTCAGTCAGTATGACACTTGTACATACATATATTTATTGTCAAATCTGTTTTTTTATCACAGGTAACAAAAGTACCTAACAAAATACAAACAACTGTTACTTTTTGCTTTTTTTATTGTCCCGAATCATCCCTTTTTACGGTAGTCATTTTCTCGCTTGGCGACACTGCCCGGAATAAGTTCCGTCTGTCAAACAAGCATGGCGGTTGTCCGACGCCTACCTCTGCTGTCGCATGCGAACTGTTAGTTTTTCTACCCGTGTTATTTTTCTGTTTTCTACCCACCGATTCATTGCTCCTGTCGTTTTTGGAGTACCTATTTATCAAGCAGGCGCGAGCCAATGATGCGTTTTCGTGCTGTCGTCTGATCTTACACTACAAGACTTTCAGGACTACCGCAATGGCCGACGCGGCCGAGCCATTAGTCAAAATCAAGGAGGAAGACTTTGGTTTGGACGAAGTCTGCAGGGCCTGTCTCGGAAATGACACGGAACTCGTGGATTTGTTCTGGAAGATGAATACATCCGAAAAAGAGCTCACACTCGCTGATATCTTCATGATGTGTACTCCTGTTGAGGTTATTTATTTTTTGCCACCGCCTTTTCTTTGTTTAATTGTAGGTAGGTAGGTATATATAGGGTGAAAAGAAAGATAGCGGTAAAACTAGATAAGTTAGGGGTGTATCAAGTAGTTTGGCAATGAGTAACCATAAATACTCTCGAGGGCGATGCATCCGGGTCATTAACATAAATGTATGAGTAGGTAGGTACTTCAGAAACTAATAATGCTAAGTATTCAGTATTTACCATATCAAAGATAAATATTAAATACCAGGAGCGCTTATATATTTTGTCGTGACAACAGAAACAAAATCAAAAAATGCGTTGAATTCGTAGTTCTATTTTCAAAAAATCGTTTATTTTGTTGGCTTTTTGACTTTTTGCTTTTTGGCATATTTATGGCATCACTTTACAGCGTCTTTAGAAGTTTTATTAATTTTATTTGAGTAGTATTAAAAAGTCTATAAAATACTTTTTTTATTTGAATAAGCTAGCATTCTTAGTGTCGGAGATGTTAGGGAGCTAATGGGCCCTGGTGTAGTTGGCCACTAAGACCCATATGTTCAGGGTCGCTAAAACTCATGGGCCGACACCCATCCGACGGCCTCCACGTAGAAGTGTCAGCCCGGGTAGGACTGGCCTGCAGGTTAGTTTTCCTCTAGGAGTCAACCTTCAGGCGCTCCTGCTCGGTTTGCGCCCCGTGCGGTGTCAGCGAATTGATTGTGCATTCTGACCGACAGCCAGGGAAGTCTGGAAACAATGTTGTTTCCTATAGAGCGGGGGTAATTTATTTACCTTATGGCAACTGCTCTTGAAAGAACCATTCAGCTACCCAATTCAGGGTAAACAGCCGGGCAAAGGATTCCGTGGTCCGCGATAGATTCGGTAGACACCGTATCACCGCTGAGTAAGGGAGAGGACCGCGCAAGCGACCTCGAACCTGTAACCAGTCAGGAGACAACTGGTAGTAAGGGCGCAAGTGTCAGCCCACTGGGGGATTAACCTGGCTATCTCGCGGCAATTGAAATGGAATTGTGCAATATTTGAATTATTCTCACTTGACCCATCAACTGCGACTGACCCATAATGGTCCATAAGTGGCTCATATATGAGCCACTGCAGTTGAGGGGTAATAAAAACAAAAGCCACAGGTACAGCAAGGAAAGTTCTCATCGAGGTTTTTGTTTTGAATTTATTTATGAGATTGCCTTACAATAATGTATACACCTGCTATCGAATAAAAGTTGTTTTTAGACTATTATAAAAAAAATCTGTTGTGTCATCCCAAGACTTTTCCGACATGAAGCCAAGGACTTTGGATGGATTTTGAGTGTGATATCCGTTCAGGAAGGAGGTTGACCTGATTGAAAGGGATAGTCGGCGACGAACGCAGAAAGTGAGAATGCAACGCATTAAACATCTTCGATTCAATCGTTTACGCAAATATACTGACCAGCAAAAGTTCAATGTGATTTGAGCCCAATAAGGCATCTGTGTACCAAACTTCAAGTTTATAGTCCAATATTTCTTAATGGAAATATGGCTAGTGCGCCTTTTTCGGGTGGACCTTTTTCTACCGCAACCTTTTGAACTCTTGCCATGACCCAATGGTTAATGTCAAATTTCAGCTCGATCGGATTAAGCGTTTGGCGCTACCAAGTAGAAATTACACAGACAGACTTCCATTTGGAAATGGTTTTAATCGTCTCAAGGTGGCTCAAAATGGATATTTCCGTCTTCCACAATACTTTGGTTGGTGGGGCCCCTTTCGCGCGTGGATCTCAGAAACTATACCTCCTAGAGAAAAATAGTTAGCGGCACGAAACTCAGTATGGTCTTAAACGGGTTCCCCGCTTCCCGCTTCTTATTGTGTCTTATTTATTTACTTTTTACACGACTGCCCAAAAAAGGGAGTGTTATGTGTTCAGGGTTCATCTATGTATGTTTTCCGTTTCTTTATTTCACCATAATTTCTAAATGCTTGAACCGATTTAGAAATATGTGGTATTTTTAGAATCGCTATGTCATTCAGTCACAGTCACATTAACTCTCCAAATATCCAGTAAATAGTTGTCTAAATGTCCGAATCTCCAAATGTCAATAAATTAACATAAATATATCGTGTTTAGTTACAAATGAAAGGTCTCATTGAGTACATTCCGAAATATATATATATATGTATATATATATATATATATATATATATATATATATATATATATATATATATATATATATATATATATATATATATATATATATATATATATATATATATATATATATATATATATATATATATATATATATATATATATATATATATATATATATTGATATTTTAAGGGTGTAATTTTTTTTAAATTATTTTCAATAATATATAAAATTAGATTCATGAAAAGTTACTTATCTGGGGTCCTGGTGGACCAGAAACATTTAAACGATAGTTAATGTCCTCTTTAAATACTTAGGGTAGCAGCACCTGTTTCCGCAATTGATAACTTATGATGTTCTTAGTTATTGCAGCCGAATTACTGTATGCCCTTGGATGTAATAAGTATACGAGGATGGTTTCTGTAACAGAAATGGATGTTAGTAACTTATTTTAGAAGAAATTATATGACTGAGAATATTTCGACACTAGTCGTATTCATCTCTATGACATTTCTCTTTGACATTACTCATGAGAAATGTCATAGACATGAATACGACTAGTGTCGAAATATTCTCAGTCATATAATTTCTTCTAAAATAAGTTACTAACATCCATTTCTGTTACAGAAACCATCCTCGTATACTTATTACATCCAAGGGCATACAGTAATTCGGCTGCAATAACTAAGAACATCATAAGTTATCAATTGCGGAAACAGGTGCTGCTACCCTAAGTATTTAAAGAGGACATTAACTATCGTTTAAATGTTTCTGGTCCACCAGGACCCCAGATAAGTAACTTTTCATGAATCTAATTTTATATATTATTGAAAATAATTTAAAAAAAATTACACCCTTAAAATATCAATATATATATATATATATATATATATATATATATATATATATATATATATATATATATATATATATATATATATATATATATATATATATATATATATATATATATATATATATATATATATATATATATATATATATATAGAAATATTTGATAGTTTTGTGTATATATTCTTTTTAGAATTGATCAATAAGATGATTATAAAGTAAATAATTATAAAAGCCACTTACATCGTGACGAAGGATTCCCTTGATCGGATTCGGGAATGCTTTAGGTGTTAACGAGAATGATGAATGCCTCTCACTTGCGGAAAGAGGAGTAGGTTTAAGATATATATTATATATATATATATATATATATATATATATATATATATATACCGTCGATAGTGGCAACTTTGCCAAAGCTGTCAACTTTGCCCGAAGGGATCGAACAATGAAAAAAATTGTATAACTCTGTAGTCACTGTATTATAATAATAGAAGTCATGTCTATGGTGAAGGTTATTAGAGTGTTGGTACAACTGTCTTGGTGTTTTGCGGCTAACTTCATATCGAAGCCAGTTCAAAGCCGGCTTGTGTCAGTGAAATTTTCTTGTCATAGTGCACGCTGTCAAAACTTTTAACGTAGCATGGATAATAATGCAGATAGGTAAGTGAAATCATGATACATAGTGAAATACATGTTTGAGATCATAATGGCTTTCTTATTACTGCATTAAAGCCGTGTTAAAGTTTAAAAAATGCGATGGGCAATGTTGCCCGCACTT
This sequence comes from Micropterix aruncella, assembly GCA_944548615.1. Lineage (NCBI taxonomy): Eukaryota > Metazoa > Arthropoda > Insecta > Lepidoptera > Micropterigidae > Micropterix > Micropterix aruncella. Next base: position 23,176,179 of record OX155965.1, read on the forward strand.
CTGCGAACATTATTTTGGCAATTTTGCCCACCTTAATAATGAGTTAGGGTTGTCAACATATTATAAAATAATATATATTTTTTACAGTTTATTTATATCAAGGTCGGCATGAGGCAGCGTTTCTAAGAGATGATGGTACACGCTTAAATATTGTTATTGATTTCAGGATAAGGGCGCGGGTGAAGAAAAGAGATAGAAGGAAATTGGGATCAAGATCCTATAAAAATTACACGCAGGAGATGCTGGAGATTGCAGCGGATTTGGTGAGAACCGAAAAATTGTCATCCAGGGATGCAGAGAAGCAGTTTGCAATACCAAGGAAAACAATATGTAACAAGGCTAAAGGGATTCATTCAAAGAATGTAGGACCACCAAATAAATTAACAGAAGAAGAGGAAATCAAAATCGTAAATGTTCTTATCGCTGCCAGCGATTTTGGGAGTCCTCTTACCCTTATGGATATACGATTATTTGTCTTTGATTATCTGAAGAAGAATTCAAAAGAAAATCTGTTCAATAAAATAAAAGGTGGGTTAGAAATTTTATAAAACGTCATGAATCCCGACTTACTCTTCGAACCACCCAAAACATTAAACGTGCCAGAGCAGCAAAGAGTAGTGATGAGCTCTCAGAATACTTTATTAACTTGGAAAGATCACTGGATGGAGTTCTTCCATCCAATATCCTCAACTATGATGAGACCAATTTACAAGACAACCCGGGTGCATCAAGATGTGTATTTAAGCGTGGGGTAAAGTACCCTGAACGAATTATAAACTACAGTAAAGGTGCGATCTCTATAATGTTTTCGATTACCGCCTATGGGAAGGTTCTACCACCATATACCGTCTATAAGGCAGACAATCTTTGGAAGCAATGGTGCGAGAATGGTCCTGATGGTGCACGGTTTAACAGAACCAAGTCAGGCTGGTTCGATTCAGCTACTTTTGAGGATTATTTTCGCACAATAATATTGCCATGGAGCCAAACATTACAAGGACCTAAATTGGTAATCGGCGACAACTTGTCAAGTCACTTGAATGTACAAATCATTGAAGAATGCGAACTAAATAACATTCGATTCGTTTTTCTCCCTGCAAATGCGACACATCTTACACAGCCGTTAGATGTTGCATTCTTCGGCCCCTTAAAAAAAGAATGGAGAAAAATTCTCCTTGAATATAAAGTGGACAATCCTAACCAATGCAATTTAAATAAATCGCACTTTCCAAGCATGCTCAAAAAACTGATTTACACCATTAACATCTTAATAGACAAAAATGTTTTAGGCGGATTTCGAGCGACTGGCATACATCCGTTTGACCCTCACCAAGTTTTGAAACGAATACCTGACTACTTAATGGATACAAAATATGATGTTCCTGATACATTTTTACAATTTTTTAAAGAAAACAAATCTCCAAATCCAATCAAAAACACGAAAAACAAAAAACTCCATATTGCGCCAGGTACATCTGTTTGTGTCAATGACGTAACCGAAAAGAAACAAGGTACAAAAGTGAACGCGAGTGCCAAAATAACGATAGAAAAAAAGAAGAAAAAGAAAAATAAGTCATTTAACTCTTCTGAAGTCGCACATACATCAAATCAAGTCTGTACAGTGGTTCCGGACACAAGCGCCGATGACTTTTACTTAGATGCGACGACGGGTTTGTTTGTTTATTCAGACAAAACAAATTTTCCTTGTGTACAACCTAACCCGAAATTCAAAATTCTAGAAAATTTAGTTATGAGTACAATGCCCCCTCAGAAAAATATCAGTCATGTTCAAGATATGCCGTCAACGTCTAGCAGGACCTACAATAATGTAAAGAAAGAAAAGATACAATTGAAATTAAAATACAGACTCAAAGAATATAGTACAGATTCTTATGAATCAGATTACTCCGTAAACGACTCCACAGACTGTGAGACATTTCCATCAGACAGCGAAAGCAAGCTACAAGACACTGAGAGTGAAGACATAATAAAAGATGATTTCGAAGAAATATGTATTTCTTCTATGAAACCTAAAAGATATGTGTTAGTAAAATTTACTAGCATAACGGGCAAAAGTGAAAAGTGCTACGTTGGAAAAATATTACAAGTTGAAGAAAATTGCATGGTGGTTAATTTCTTGAGAAAGAAATTGAATGGTTCATTTTATTGGCCAATTAAAGAAGATATTTCCGAAGTAAATCTAATGAATATTGTAAGGCTTATGCCAGAACCCGAAAATCTCCGTAGAGGTCTACTGCAATTTAATGTAAATTTGAAAATGTATAGAATAGAATAAACAAGGAGGGAGGTATCTACTTTATACATAATACTAAGATGTGGGTTAGGTACTCTTTTTCGGTGTGTGTGTGTGTGTGTGTGTGTGTGTGTGTCAGGGTGTGTGTGTATGTGGGTGTATTTTTGGGCTAAAAGATATGCCAGAATTTAAAAATATTTGTAGAAATAATAAATACAAACGGAGCTGCCATGGAATTCACCGACCGGAGTCGGGCCCATCATAATACTATTTTTTTTACACTTCTGGGGGGTGAGCAGTGGATTCCGGACTTACGAACCGGCTGTGGTAGGTTTAGGACAGCTGTCTTGCCACATGTGAGCGTTCACATGTGAGTGTTAGAATTGGTTAAAAACCGAAGATTTGGGCCTTGCTAGAAGTTATTATTAGTGTTGTTTTCATTAAAATGCATCTTACTTACGACTAGGCATGGAAAAACCTAATGTTAGAACATACCAATACTGAATTAAAATTTATTGTGAGTATTTTTTTTTTCTTCTTATCTAACCGTTAAACACTTTTCTGATAATAGGAATGGACAAAAAAAAACCTGTTTATATATCACAATAAATTATAATAATAGAATTAATGTTTTTTTGTGACAACCCTAATCATATACAACGATTTGTATGAAGAATGGCTTCCAAGGTATGGTAACATTGCCCAGTAGTGCTGTATTACGTCAAGGATGTTTATTACATTATTTCTCTCATTCTTTGCCAACTTTGCCATACACAGAATCACCAGTCTTAATATCAGTGCCATAAGCACCAATATTGGATGAGTAATTTCAATGGGCAAAGTTGCCATAATTGAAAATAACTTTGCCCTTTTCTTGAAATGCATTTTTCATCTACAATGAATCAAAAAAATATCAATGTTCTTGTTGAAAACGCTCCATTTGCCTTTATAGTTTAACTACAATGAGCAAACTTGGACTTACGATGTATATCTTTTATAAAAATCTAATTTTACTGAAAAAACGGGCAAAGATGCCACTATCGACGGTATATATAGATATATATATATATATATATATATATATATATATATATATATATATATATATATATATATATATATATATATATATATATATATATATATATATATATATATATATATATATATATATATATATATATATATATATATATATATATATATATATATTTGATAGTTTTGTGTATATACACAAAATATATATTTGATAGTTTTGTGTATATATTAAAGAATATATACACAAAACTATCAAATATTTCAAAATATTGAATTTTTACATATTTTATGTTTCGTTCATTGTAAATAATCCATTTAGGTTAAAGGTAATCTTTCCAACTAATAGGAAAGAGCTGACTGCTTCCTTTCATTGATATGAGGGCATGTCACGCTTTTAGTTTTAAGTTTTCAGCTGAATATTGATCGCAGCTTCTTTATATCGCACCTTTAGAAAATAAAAAAACGAAATTCGAAATTTTAAATTCTTCCATCTGTCAAGTAGCTCGTCTTGTCTTGTTATTTCTCTTGAAATAATAGGAAATTGAGTGAGTTTACGTATAAAGAAGGATTGTAGCTTAATTTTTGAGATAATTGGATGAAGGGTGAGCGTTTACTAGTTGAAAAATGGGCCCAACTTAAACCAACTCCTCTTTCCGCAAGTGAGAGGCATTCATCATTCTCGTTAACACCTAAAGCATTCCCGAATCCGATCAAGGGAATCCTTCGTCACGATGTAAGTGGCTTTTATAATTATTTACTTTATAATCATCTTATTGATCAATTCT